>WAAE01007842.1:136596-159797 GCA_013400495.1 Nicator chloris
GGCGGCCCCGGCCCCCCCAGCCCCGGCCCGGCCCGGGAGCCGAGCGAGCCGCAGCCGGGCGGGACCCGCCGCGCTCCGCGCACCGCAGCCGCGGCGAGGAGGAGGAGGAGGAGGAGGAAGAGGTGGAGAAGGGGGAGGAGGAGGGGGAAAAGGAGGAGGAGGAGGAGAGCCGGGGCCGGGGAAGTTTTGCATGAAGAGGAGCTAGGAAGCCCGCCGCCGGCTTTGCCAGCCTCTTAAAGCACTAGCGCAGCGCGGGGACCCCCAGCCCGGCGGACCCCCGGCTCCTGGCGGAAGGGTCTCCCCGCCAGGCTGCTGAGGGTCTCCGGCTCCCTGCAGTGACAGCCATCCTCAAATTCCCTTTCCCAGGTGGGAGCAGCTCCCGCAAGCGGCGACGAGGAAGGATACTCGTCACCCCAAGCCGTTGCCCTTCTCCCTCCCATAAAAAGCTGCCAACCCCCCGCCCCACGGAGCTCGGCTCCTGCCTCGCCTGCTTCCCCCATCAATCCCCCTCGCCGAGCCCCGCGGCTCCGAGGAGCCCGTCGTGCTGAGTCGATTCATTAATCCAGAGAAAACACAACCCCCTGGTAATGGCCATTGACACATTAACTGCTGCGATCCATCACGGTAATGACACGGTGGTGATTGCTCGGTCACCGGAGCAATTTGGGCACACCCTGGCGCTTACCTGCGGGCACGCGGAGGCTGCCAGAGCTCCCAGCCCCTCCTGGGGGGACCCATCCGCGCACACGAAGTGGGGTCCGGCTGTGGGGAGGGCTCTTTGCCCCCTCCCAGCACCAAAGAACCAAGCACAGACCACAAACACACAATTCCAGCCTCATCTTCCCTAAGGGGTGACTTGTGTTGCTCGCGGGATCCCAGCCCTGGTGAGGGTCAGCCAGGGCCCAGGTGAGCTGGTTGCCCTTGGAAAAAGCTCCTTTTTCACCCAAATCCTGGTTAGGAGGTTGGAGAGGAGTCGGTTTTGCAGAAGCACTCGGGATTGCCCAGCTCCAGCACAACGCCCTGGCTGGGCCTTTGGAAGAGCTCTGGCCTCCCCAGGGGGATGCAACTCCTGAAAAGCTGCCCAGCCACCCTCCTGCCATTGGAATATTCCCGTGGATCCAGGTGCTCAGGGGATGCTGCCCAGAGCACGTCTCCTGCAGAGCGACCAGGCTGTCGCAGTGATTTTGTTTACAGCCAGAACAAGAGTGGTGTTCGTTGTTACTCTGCTCTAGTGGGACAGAGCAGGGGGGGCACAGCCCCACCACCCCCCGTGTGAGCAGCCTCAGCCATGGCAGCACTGATGCCAGGAATTGAAGCAAAAGGAAGTCTGCACTGTGGTCCATGGGGAGGGGACATAGAGAACAATCCCCGGGGAGGACAGGACCCCCTGCCTGCCCCAAGCCAGGGCTGAGGGGACTCCACACACCACAGGATAAGCCAAGCACAAATCCCTTGCCAAAAGTAGCTTTTACAGGCACCCTAAGGTCAAGGCTCCTGCTCCAAATCGGGTGAAGCCCTCAACTCTTGGGGATTTCTAAGACACATGTTGGCCTTCAAGGAGGAACAAAGGTGCTCTGCTCATAGCCTGGGGTGATGAGGACTCTAGGCCACCTTGCTCTGATCTTCCCAGGTCCCAAAGAATCCCTGGGGGAAGGTGTTTGGGACAAATTATGGAGAATTTTGGCCGAAGAACCACCTGAGCTGCTCGGGCAGCCAGCTCATTCAGGAGCGCCTCACTGCTGCCCTGGCTCCAACCGAAAATCATCACCCAATGCCCCCCAAACTGTTATAACCTGAATCCCAGGGACTGCAGGATGCTCTTCCCACCATGGCTGAGCTGGCAGTGCCTCTCCTCTCCTCTCCTCTCCTCTCCTCTCCTCTCCTCTCCTCTCCTCTCCTCTCCTCTCCTCTCCTCTCCTCTCCTCTCCTCTCCTCTCCTCTCCTCTCCTCTCCTCTCCTCTCCTCACGGCCTGCACGTCTCCCCTCCTCACACCCCTCTGCCAGCCGTCAGCCAGAACCCAAAATACCAGCACCGCGCTCGTGTCACCAGCGGCAACGTCAGAACCCAATTAACATTTGGAAATCCAGCTGAGGCCGATGTTTCCCCCGGCACAGCGGGAAAGGCCACGGCGTGGGGGCTGAGGAGAGGATGGTGACTAGGATGGGAGACACCCCGGCAATTGCAGGGGCGCAGCTCGCGTGCAGGGCTACCCCGAGAGCAGCTCTGCAAACCCCACAAAGGTCGCTGTGAGGGCTCCTGCTCAGTGCCTGGGTCAGAGCTGATCAAATCCTCCAGGAGAGTTCGATGCCATCAGCAAATGGACACGGAGAAGTCCGCCAGGATCGATATCCCCTCGGCAGGCACAGAGCCAGAGGAACTGAGCGAGTCGCTGCCTCTCCCGTCCCGAGGGCAGGGCTGGGGCCACACCACAGCCCGAGCCGGCTCCCAGCTCCGTGTTCGTGTTCATCCAGGGTGCCCCAGCACCTCCAGGACCCCCAGCAGCCTCTCCCTGAACTCCCGGGCTCACAAGATCCATGCAGGAGGCTCTGGGTTCCCTGACCCCACTCATCCCACAGCTGTCCCCAGGCAGGCACAGCTCCGGGCTGGCAGCTCCAGCCTCCCGCTGCCCTGGCCCCCGGCCAGCTGGGAAGGTCACCGTGTCCACTGCTGAGGCCACCGAGCGCCATCCAGGAGACACAACTGCTTGCAATTTGATTTTTTTTAATATAGGAAAACTTGAAACCGCATCTTATGGACTGGACATTCCGGCTCAGCTCTGCAAAGGGGCTATGAATAATTTATGGCCGAGCCACCACCTCCTCTTTCCTCCTCATGGGTCACTCCTGTCAAAGAGATGGAGGCTCAGGAATCACACCCGGCCCTTTTCATCTGGGGGCCGCATTGCCAGTGCCTGCAATTGCCTTGGGTGTGGATTCAATTCCCTCCTGGATAGAAGGGTGCGGAAAATAAATCTTTAATTCAAAGTGAAATATTAATAGAACTGTAATTAGCTGTAATATCTACACAATTAAAAAGCAGGCGGCCTGGCAAGAGCTATTTTTGTGTGTATTTAGAGAAAAATAAGTTTGCAGGGTAAGGGGTGGGGGTGGCTGGGGATGCTTTTCCCAGCTTTTGGGTGTCCCAATTGTCTGAGGGAGAAACGTGGCCGGGAGGAGCAGCAGCACAGGGACACGGGTCCTGCCAGTGCTGCTGGAGCAGGAAGAAATAAAAGCACAGATCAGAAGAAAAGAGCAGAAGAAGGATTTGAGGAGGAAAAGAAAGAAAGAAGAACCATGATGACACTTTTGTCCTGCTCCTCAGGGATTTTGTAGCAAAGGGAAGATTTTCACTGACGTCAGGCAGAGCTGAGCCGTGGCAAGAGGACGGGGATGGGAAAAGTGTCTGTGGAAGTTGGCAGGGAATGAGCAGGGTGACCCTGGCTCAGCCCCCACAGACATTTTCCAGCAGGAATTGCATGAGCTGCTTGCAAAAAGTTGGGCAGTTATCGAAGGGACAAACAAAACTGCAAAACAAAACCAGCAGAATAATTCAGCTCGGCCCCTCCAAAAACACCTAAATAATAGGCCAAGGAGGCAAAAAAAAAAAGAAAAAAAAAGCAGCCTTGGATTTCTTTCCAGAAGAAAGAGACTCCCACACACCTCCAGCACATGAATGTGGGTAATGGATCTGGATCTTTCGAGAGCAGGAACGGCACTGCCTGTGCTTGCATGGGCTTGACATTCACACATTGGGTCCGTGCCTCTCTCGAGGAGTGGGGATAATGGGATGCCGAATGTCAGACCACTTAAATATATATATAAAACTCATTATACGCCTCATGACTAACAGATCTTGATGGGAAAAGTTGCATTTTAAAGAAATGAGGGGAAAAAAAAAAAAAGAAAAAGCCCATCCGGGCTTGCGGGGAGGAATTAGCAATGAACAAGGGATGATTCGGCTGCAGGCTGGGAGTGATGACAACTCCTCCTCCTCGTGAGGAAGGCTCCTGCAGCTGTGCCAGCTCCCTGGCAGCTCCCTGGCAGCCCTTCACTCACTTTGGGGGCTGCCAAGCTCCCACCAGAGGCTTTCCTGCAGCCCAGGGTCCTGACAGGCACCAGGCACCCAAATCCCCCAGCTGCTGTGGGACCCTGGGTGAAACCCCCGGTGATACCAAGGAACCAGCCCTGCCTCGCAGAGGCCACCAAGGGGGACATTTCCTGGCCTTCTGGGCTTTTCCCCCATGGCAGCAACAAAGGGATGGAGCGCCCTGGGGAGCTGCCATGGAGGCAATGCCTCTCTCTGCCCAAACCTCCTCTTGCTGCAGCCTCAGAGCCTCTTCTCAGGGGGTCATTCCTCTTTCTTGAGTGTACCCAGCCTAAAAATTCCCCTCTGCACCTCACTGCTGCCGTGACGCGAGGACAAAGGACCCGTGCCTGGCTATTGCCGCTCGTGGAGCCCCAAGTCGGGCAGCACCGTCGCTCTTCTCCTCTACAACACCTCCACCTAATGGCGAGAGAGCCGGTGGGGAGACAGCCAGCCCAGGCCAGGGGGACACGGGGACACCCCCCAGGAGCAGAGCAGAGGCCAGCACAGTGATGGACCCTGCCAGCCTCAGCCCCCAGGAAAGCAGAAGCTGCTGCTTTGCCCCTGGACCGACTCCGTGAGGTGATTCCAGCATCTCCAAAAACGGGGAGTTTTGTCAGCTCCGTGCTCTGGGCCGTGTCCTGCCTCCCTCCTGCAGCTGCTGCTCCAGCATGGCAGCCCTGGGAAGGAACAGAGGATTTGGGAGCCTTGGAGCCCAGTCCTGCAGCCCACTCTGCTGCTCACAGGAAAACACGAGGGCTGCTGCTGGATGTGCCCTCCAGTCTGATGCACTCAGTGCAGCTGGTGAATTGGTCCCATCCCAGTTAGAAGCTGTTGCTTTACAGAAGAGGAGGAAAGGGCTCAAGCCCAGGGACGTGCTGAGTGGCCAGAGGTTATTTTGGGCAGTGATTACTCCGGATTTGGGGTTTAAACAATGCAGAAACATGAAAAGCTGAGGCACAATGTTCTCCTGGAAATCCCTGGTCCTGCACCATCAGCAGCTTTTTGCGCTGATGTTTCAAAAAGAGCAGGATGTGCCCCCAAACCAGCACCCTCAGAGGCACTGGGGTCCCAGTGGTGCTACCCTGCTCCCAGGGACCAACCTTCCTGTTCTCCCACCAATTTTGTCTTTAAAGCCAGAAATGTCCCCCTGTCCCCAGTGCAACATCCCAAAGGTACAACCCTGTCCCTCAGACCCAGCACTGGGAAAGAAAAGAGGGACAGACAGCTCTGTCTGCATTCCCATTTGGGTGCAGGAGGGGTTTTTTTTATGTACCCACAGGGATCATGAGCAGCTGGAAATGTTTTCTTTAAATCTCAAAAAAAAAAAAAGAAGGAAAAAAAAGAAGCGAGACTAGGGAAGGAGAGAGAACATTTGGAGGTAAAATTAACTGTGACGGCCAGGCAGCACACACACTCCCTCTGCACCCACAGGACAATTAGAGGAAAATCTTTACACATTAACTAACACAGAAGGCAGGGATGGCATGGAAGTCAACCCCCTCGTTTTTCCCAACCAGCCATGCTGGAGCAAGGCGGCAGCAGCACCTGGGATGCAGGACAAGGGCAGGGGACAGGGCAGAAGGGACAGGAGAGCAGCAGCACCAGCTCTGGTGAGGGACTGGTGCTAGAAAGCCACGGGATGCTGGGTGGGCCCAGCGCCAAGCACCAGCATCTCAAGCACTCATCCAGGCATAAAGAGATGGGGGAAAGCAGAGATGGGCTCCATTCCTTGCTTGTCCCCTCCAGGTGCCCAGGGAAGCTGCTGTACCCCCCTCACACACCTCCAGACTGGCAGCCAAGCACCTGTCCCACATCCAACCCCGTGCCAAAACTGCCCCGTTCACTCTGCATGCACCAACCTGCTCTGCTGGAGAACACAAACTGCCCCAAACTGGGATGGATCTGCACCAGAGGCTCCTCCAGCATGCCCTGATTGCTGCTGTGGTGGGGAGTGAGGGGCACACCTTGCCCAGCACCCAGGGAAAGGAACCCGAGGTAAAGCCCAGCGGTGCCAGTGCAGCCTCCAGCTCAGAGCCGACCCCGGCAAGCAGCACCCGTCTTCTCCTCCCAACTTTTCCATAATTCATGCAACAACCTCCTGAAAGAAATATCCTCCTCGGACATAAAATATTCATGGCCTCATCCTTGCAAGGAAACACTGTCTTCCTTGGAGTGCAACCAAGCAGCCGAGGCCAGCACGGATTTGCCTTTGCAGGAGTAATGATGTTGGTCATTGATCGGGTGCCACAGCGAGGGGCTGTGCTGGGAGGGGCCGGTGTGACCCCTCCCGTGCCGGAAAGTGGCTTTTGGAAAAGTCACAAAAGGGTTTGGGGAGAGGGAGGAAGGGTCCCGCACTGTGCTGCAGCATCCCAAGAGGTTCCCCATCCTCGTGGCTGCATCTTTGCGCCAGCAAAGTCATCCCAGGAGGGAGCAGCTCCCCCAGCACCACCCTGGATCCCATCCAGACCCATCCCAGTCACATCCACCACCCCTCACACACCACAGGCTCATGCCAGCAGCCACCCCCCAAACCCCTCCAGCCTCCCCAGCTCCTTTCTGCTCCCAGTTTGGATGCTGTCAATCCATTCGGAGCTCCCTCCTCTTTCCCTGCTTTTGCAGAGCTCAGCAGAGGCTCCAGCCCCATTTCACTGCACAATATTCAAAACCTTTATTACTTTTTTTTTTTCTTGCTTTTTCTCTCTCCCTCAGCTGCCCAAGCCCAAGGCAAAGGGTTCCAGTGGTTCTCCTGTGCACCGGTTATAGCACAGTCCAACAAATCCCTGTCCCTTGGGACAAGGGGGAGATGGAAGTGAATGCAGCACTCAGCTTCAGGGAAGGAGAGGAAGGGGCTGTGGGTCCCAGGGGCAGAGAGCACCCCAGGAATGCTCTGGGAGATGATGTTTGAGGGGAGGGGGACTCAGCACGGGGTGATGGTGAAACACAATCAGGAGCAACCTGTGCAGCCAGCATCGGAGCCAGCCTTGGCCAGGGCCAGGTACCGCAGGAGCTGCCAGTCCCGGGGACCCCCGGCTGCCGCAGACCCCAGCCCACGCTCCTGCGCCGGCGCTCGGGTGCCAGAGCTGGGCTCAGCATCTCCAGCGAAGGCCAGCAGTGCCTTCCTGTGGAAGCCGCACTCACTGCAGCCGTGCAGCGGAACGGACCCGGCCCGGGGATCCCTCCGGCCCCGGGCATGGGGAAAAGGTGTCTGGAGCAATCGTTGTCCTAAATCTACACACACACACGGCAGCGGTGGGGACTGTCCCCTCCTGCCCCAGCTGCAAAGGTGTGGCACAGCCTGAGCAAGCAGCTCCTGTGCATCGGCCTCCCATCGCCTCATGCAGCAGGTGAAACACAGGTTACACCTCCACAACCCCCTCAGGACCCTTCCCTAAACCTCCAGGGCAGATCCCTGCTCCAGCCAATGCACCCCAAGCCTCTTCCACAGCAGCTGGGGAGCAGGGACCCTCCAAGAAGCCACATCCTTCTATTTAAGGGCGACACGTGGGCGCCGGGTGGGCTCGTTCGGGGGCGTTCTCTCCCACCCCGCAGGGACTCTGGGACCGCTCGTCAGGGATGGGAACAGTGCTGTCCTCCCCCAGCTCCGAGTCACGGGGAGCCGCCCCCCAGCCCGCGCCCGCCGTGTCGTGACGCTCCCCTCGAGGGGAGCCACGCGTGCGGCTCCGCTCCCACACACGGAGGAGCAGTTGCCAAGGGAGCCGTTCCCCGGGCCCGGAGCCGGCTGGGAAGGTGGGTGACAGCCTGGCAAAGTCCCACCCGGCTGCTCTCATGATGGATGGGGGGTACCAGGGCACGTGAGCAATCTCCTGCCCCATCAGCGAAGCCTGGAAGGTGGGGAGAGTGCTTTTCCTGGGCAGGGGCCGTGGGGATAACCACAGCCTGCTCCCCCCACCGTGGGTTTGGGGGCACGGAGGGCTGGGGTGATCAGCCCCACGGTGCCTTCCAGCCTCGCGGACCCCCCCTCCCAGCCCCTGAGCCCCTTGGTGCCCTCACAGCCCCCCCGCCAGCCTGTCCCTGCCATTTGAAAGATGAGCCCCTGGCAGAGCTGGGCCAGGCACCGAGTAACCGGAGCCGGGAACGAGCGGTGACCCCGGGCCCGTTATAGCCGGCCCTAATCCCGGCCGGGCTGGGTGTCACATTCCCCCGGGAACGGGAGAGCCGCACCGCAGGGGCAGGGACACACCATGTGCCTGGGAGTCCCCTGACAGGGACAAACCGCTGTCCCTGAGGTCCGCGAACAAAGCGAGCAGCACGTGGAGGGCTCAGCCCCACAGCCGGGTCACCAGAACCCCCGGAATGTCCCTCCCCAGCGGACCATGCACCTCCCCGCGGGCACTGCCAGGGGGAGAGACGGGAACACAGCTCAATCCTGCCCGGCCCACTTTGTCCCCTGCCCACGCCAGCACCGTCCTGCTACCGGTGAGGGATGCTGGGACTCATCCAGGGACGGGCGGGGGGAGGACACGGAGCCCTCTCTCCAATCCCACTCCACAGCCGGAGCCTCTCCCCGTTAGGTGGCAGCAGGAAACCGCAGCGTTGGCTTTTCCAACCTAAATTATTCCATAATTCTGTGATTCTGGCTACGTGGGAGCGCATTCCCCGCAGGAAAACCTGCCGGTTCCATCCCAGGACGCTCCATCCCGCCCTGCCCTGTCGCCTTGGGTCATTCACTGGCCATTAGGTGACCTTCTGCCCGCCCTGACCCATCTCCTCCCAAAGCCCTTTGGTCCAACCCCCAGACCATGCAGGGGACGCGGGCAGGGTTGCTCTGGCTCCCGCTCCCTCCTTTTCACCAGCAGCCAGCTTGGCCCCAGTCCCCGTCCCATCACCTCCGGCATCACCTCCCGTTCCCATTCCCCTGCCTGTGTGTCACCCCGGGCCCCCCTGTGCCTCCGGAGCCGGGACTCTGCCAGCGGCTGAGTCACGCCGGTGACCACCACCTGAGTCACCGGGATAGAGGGAAGTCCCCCCGGTCCTCGATGCAGTTCCAACCGGAGCTGAGTAAACGGGAAAGTGTCAAGGAATTTGGCTGAGGAAAGTGTTTTCTTGGAGCCTCGATAAGGAGCAGCTTCTCTGGTGTGTCCCCTTTGCCACAGTGAACTCGCATCTGGCCAGGGAGTGGGGGGCTCCTTCCCTATCATACGGAGAGATTCCAGGCCATGGAGGAGCTAGGAAAGGCTGGGAAAAGCAGGAAAAACATCCCCTGTCCCTTGCACCGCGTGTCCTCCAGCCCCCTGCAAGCGCCTTGGTGCATCCCCCCACCCCTCCCTGGATGCTGCCGGCAGCCACCACCTCCCTGGCTGCCCTGTTCAGATTTGATGTGCAATAAAACACCTTGATTAAAAAAATACCAGGCGGCCAGACGCCACTGCGAGCCCGCCAGAGAACCCTCGATTAATGACCCCTCGCATTCCCCTCCACCGAGCCCCGTTAATGATTTACAGCGCCTCCTCCCCGGCCCGTCCCCTCCCTCCCCCCTCCCCGGCCGCCCGCACCCCCAGGCCAAAGCAGAGGGGAAGGGGCCCCGGGAGCGCCCGCGGGGATTTTCTCACCCCCTGGCACATTCCCTGCGTGGGGACACTGAGGTGAGGAAGCTGCCACCACCCCCAGCATGGCTCAGCCGCATTCCTGCACAGAGCGGACGGCACATGGCTCCGTTCCTGGTGCTTCCCTGATTCCTTCCTGCCATGCGGGACCCCGGCTGGGCTGGCGGCCTCCCCCCACCCACCTGAGCTCCAGCACGCTCGGTGCACATGTGCCGAAGTGTGGGGGGAGCCGGGAACGGGGCCAGGGCTGCCCCCCGCAGCAGCCCCAGGCTTTGTGCTCCCGGCAGGCAGCCCCGAGGAGGTTTCATGTTACTGGGAAACTGGGATGGCGGGATGTTCCCGGGGCAGCCCCGCAGACAAAAGGCCATTGTGCAGCCGCGCAGCGATGGCTGCAGCCCCGGAGCATCCCGCTCCCTGCCAGAGCCAGCAGCCATCCCAGGCCCGGGAGGTGACACAGCCGGTGTCCGAAGAGCACAGGGCACCCGCCGGGGGCCCGAGCGGCTCCCCAAAACTCATGGGATGCTTCAGCATAGAGTGCCCAAGCCAAAGCATCCCAGACACGGCCCCTCGTCGATCCCACCAGGAGCAGCACCCAAAATGCATCCTCTCCATCCCAGGGACAGGAGTGGCACTAAACCAGACCCTGCTGGCACCGAGTTGGGGTGATGGGTAGGGACATGTCCCCACAGGTCAGGACGTGTAGGTGAGGGGTGGCTGAGCCTGAGCCGCTTTCCAGCCCCACCGGCTGATCCTGCTCGCCCTGCGGCCGCCATGGATCAGCCTGTGTGGTCTCAGGATCATCAGAGCACAGGGAGTTATTTAAGTGCATTTCCCTCTGCGGGGGCTGGACTTACTGACGCCCCAGGCACCCCCGGAGCCCAGGGCAGGGAGCACCTCTAAATCCTCCTGCCATCAAATTCGCCTCTGAATCCACAGCTCCCGGAGTCGGGGGATCCAGCTCCCGCCACTCCCAATTAACCGCTGTTCCAGAGGGCTCTGGAGGTGACGAACACACCCGCTCGTAATTAGCCAGGTGGCCCTTCCAGTCACCCAACAACCTGAGCTGACTCAGAGAATCGGGTTTCTCCTCTCCCAAGGAAATTAGCAGGAATTAGGCAACCAAATCCCAAACGCAGCTTTGCGGAGCTCGGTGGCAGTGCCAGGACGCAGGGCAGGGCAGGATAAGATGTGTGCCACTCAGGGTCACCCTCTGGTCCCCCATGTCCCACCCCCCCCCCGATGCTTTTCGGGACAGCCGATCAGCACCTACGGTTCTGAGGAGCCCAAGGAGCTGGGGGTGATTTCAAGCACCCTTTTTTTGCAGGGCACTTTCCAGAGGTGCAGCTTTTCCCGAGCAGCGGGCACCCGTTTCTCCATCAGGTCTCCTCTCGGGCCTGAAATATGGGCTAAATAAATCGAGATATAAAGTAATTCACGTGTGCACCACCCATTCGCAGCTCGTGCACCCCAGGGCGCCGGCCTGGGGCTGCGTCCTGCAATCCCGGGCTCAAATCGGCGGCGTTAAGCCTGTAAGTTATCAGGTGATTTAGGAATTTGTCCCCAGAATGGGGCTGCGGGAAAACTCTGCCCTGGTGAGAGCTCAATCTGCTTCAGGGGTGAGAAGGAGGAAGGAGCCATTTAATCAAATTAACAGGCCTGTTTAGGGGTGGGTCCGGGGCTGTTTGGCCACATGGGGCTTCATCAATGGGGCCATCGGGGAAACAAAGCCGGGAGGGGAAACAAAGGCCATGTCCCTGTCCTCCCGCGCCATGGCCAGCCAGCCCTGTGAACACCGGGACCGGGACATCCCCGTTCGCATCCCGGAGGGGTTCTCGGCTCGTTCGGCCCGCCGGGATACCGGGGCTGCACGGGCTCCGTGCGATGCCAACCCGGCACGGCACAGGCTGCTCCGCCGCGCCCCGCGTTGGGCTCAGCTGCGATGGGGGGGATAATAAATCGTTTGTTTCCCTGGTTCCAGCCATTTTCAGCTTTTTCTCTGGCTGCAAAACTCAACCGCAGGATGGGGGAGCTTGCCCCGTCCTGCTCCCAAACCCAGTCGGCCACGAACTGTAAATCAGGAGCCCAACTGCAGAAACAAAAGTGAAAATGTTCTTTCCAGTCGACAGCCCTGGGCTCTGCTCCAGCCCAGTTTTTTCCCTGTTTTCCCCTCCTTGCACGTGGCTGTGTGCCTGTACCTGGCTGCTAGGCCATCTCCCCACGTGTCTCTAGTTCTGGGGCACCACTGCAGCACTATTTTTCTTTAACGACCAAGTGGTCACCCCACGGGTGAACCCGGCGTGGGGAGGCTCCAGCGTAGGCTCAGAGAGTGGGGAGCTGCCAACGCTTTGAGGGATTAAAGCAGAGCAGCCCCTGTCGTTTGCAGGACTCGGGCTGCTGCCATTCACCAGCACTGCACAGTAAATAACGAGGGGTATTAATAACAACGAGCCTCTGCCAGGACACAAACCAAGTTCCTCATTGGGCTCATGGTGAAGGAGGAAGCCTGAGCAGCAGCGTTGGGGTAAAAGGCACCCTGGCACATCCAAACCCAGGCAGGGCTGCCTGCAGATGGGGAAATGCTAATTTTAGCCAAAAAATGGGTGCTTGGGGTCTGCAAACAACCCCTTGCTGGACATAAGGCCCTGGGATGGGGGAGACCCACCAGAGCTTGGCTCAGGAGCTGCACGGGGTGCAGGCAGGGTGTGCCTGCTCTTCCTGCAGGCGCCTGGGAACAGGAACCCTCTTGCAGAAGGGTTCTCCCGGCTCTTTGCTTTCAGTTTTTAATAGTCAGAAAGGGACACTGCTCCGATTGTGTTTTAGGCCGGGGAATTCGCAGGGGATTTGAAAAATCCAAATAACAATTAGCAGAAACAAGTGCCCCAAGCCTGGCTGGGTTTGGTTTGTTTTGCATCACAAGCCTTCCCTGCCAGAGCAGTTTTGCACAGGCAGATATTGATACTTTCACATTTCATCTTTTTAAAGTTGTTGTTGTTTTTTTCCTTTTAATAAAGACTTGCCTGAAACTTAAATCCAGCAGTCTGAAGTTCAGATCCTCACTTCAGAGTTCAACCCTTAGAGTCAGGATGGTCAAAAGCACCTAAATCAGAGTTTCCATTAGATTTGTGATTGTTGTTGTCACAGGAGTTTGCAGAAATTTCGCACCACGGGATACTGACCTCTGGATTTCCTGGTATCCCATCAAGGAAAAGCACCACAAGACCCCAAATGCTCGACGTGTCTTAGAAACACTGCCCTGACACAGTGCGTGGGTTTTGGGGTACCTCACTGGAGAGCTGATCGCAGCTGATTCCAGCCTGACCCAAACCACTTCCAAACCGACCAGAGGAACTCTGAACAAAGCTCTTTACTGCTGACTGAGCCCAGCACCTGCTTAAAGCCCAGGAGAGCCTCGGGGCCACTTATGAGCCCCCCAAACCCCACTGCAGCGAGCAGAGACAGCCTCCCAAACCCCACTGTGCTGAGCAGAACCTGCTCCCACACCAGCCTCCCCTTTCAGCAGTGCTGCTGCAGTAACACATTAAATTAATATCACGACACGACCCAGGCAGCCCTGGGAGCCCCAGGGAGGGAGCCCCCACTGCTGGTGCCTCCAGATGAGGAGCAGAAGCTTTTGTGGGGGTTGACCTGGTGAGGAGGCAGCAAACAGAAGGAGCATCGTGCTTTGGTCATCGGCGCATGGCCAGGCCCCAGCCGGTGACTGTCCCCGCCGGGACACCAAACCCCCCACGCCAGCCAAAAATACGGAGAGGGGAGAGCTGCGGGTGTTCCCATGGCGGGGGGTCACCCATCGTGGGGTCACCCCCCGCACGGCCCCAGCGGGGAGCATTCCCTGAGCATCCCGGGGCGGGGGAACGAGAGTGTTTCAATTCTCCCCTGCGCTGCCTCCAGCCTCCCGGCGGAGCCTCCATCGCCACCTCCGGGGACCCTGGGCCGGGCAGGGCCGGGGGCGCAGCCGCCGCCGCAGCCCTTTGAACGGCCCTATCGCTCCCGGCCGCGCCGCCCCGCGCCGCCCCCGCCGTGATGCGGCCCCGGCTCCGCCTCCCCCGCTCCGCCGGCGCTGGGAGCTCCCTTCGCCTGTTTGCCCTTATTTAATTTCGAGTGTGATTTTGCTATTTTTAGCAGCTGGATCCCCTCCAGTAAGGCTAGGAGCTCGCTCCGGTTTTTTTTTCCCCCCCCCTCTCCCCCCTTTCCCCCCCCTCCTTTTATTTTTTTTTTCCCTCGTTCCCTGCAAGTGATTTTGACCCAGCTTCCTTCCTCCTGGAGCAATTTTTTTTCTCTCTCTCTTTATTATTTATATAAATACGCGGGGCCTGGCGGGGCCGGGGATGCGGGGCTGAGCCGCAGCCTCTCTCTTCTCCTTGCAGATCCGCAGTCGCCGCGGGCGGGGGGTCCCTTCGCTCCGCAACACAGACCCGCCGGGAAAAACAAAACCATCAAACCGCCCCCAAAACCCACCCCGAGCACCGGGCTCCGGGATCAAGCTGACTGTGAGTGCCACCTTCCTCTTCCTTCTGCTGCGGGGGGTGCGGGGGGCCGGGGTTCTGCTTCCCCCCGCCGCATGCGGGGCACGATCGGCGCCGGGGTGTCGGGGTTTGCAGGGACGCGAGTGCATGCGGCTCGCGTTGCTTCGCTTTATTATTGGTATTAATTGTTGTTAATAGCAGGCTGATGCACCTGGCGGGCCGCGGCCGAGCGGGGGGGGGGACGGGCGGGGGTCCCCGGTGCCGCTGCTCCCACCGCTGAGCCACTTTGCTCCACTTACTCGGTTGCGGGTGATGCAAACGCCCCGCACCGCGCTCAGGGGCCCGCACGGCCCCGGGACAGCCCCGGGACAGCCGGCGGGGCCGGGACCGTGCAAGGTGCGTGGGGCCGCGGCCGGTGCACGGGCGTGGGAGCGGGACGCGGCCGTGGGGCTGGGGCGGTGTGAGGTGCGTGGGGCCGGTGCGAGGCCAAGCCCGGCTCACGGGGAACGCGCACACGCGGGTCGGGGCGAAGTTGCGGTGCCGGGGCTCAGCCGCCCCCCGGATGGTGCCCCCGCGCCCCGCCAGCCCCGCACCCCGCCAGCAGCGCTGGCTCCACGAGGGGTTTTATTACCCCCCCAGGACAGGGGCTTCACAAAGCCCTGATGGTGCCCTTCCTGCCTCTTTTCTTTCTCCTCCACCTCCCTCCTTCCTTTCCTTTATCACTTCCTTTTATTATGCATCCCAGGAAGGAAGGGGGGGACTTTGCTCAATGGCAGCCCCGGGGTGGGGTTCAGAGCAGCCCCACGGCGGGCCTGTGCTAAGGAGGAGCCCGCACATCCCTCCCGGCCCGCACCCCTGCCCAACAGGCTCTTCAACTTCTGCTCCACGATTCCTTCCCCTCCTCCTTCCCCATCCCTCTGCCAGGAGGTGCGGCTGGGATCCTTCTCCAGCTGCCATCAGGCTGGATTTTCTGGGCGTGAAGAGATTTTTTAAAATATGTATATATTTTTTTTTTTTTTTTTTAAACATCTAAGCCCCCGCCTGTCTCCCCGCTTCTCCTGGGCCAGTTTGTTTAATCTAAGAGTAGGTGGCAGGAGCGGGGGATTTATGGGGTTATCTGCACGGAGCAGCATAAGCCAGCGCAGGCGGCTGGGAAGGCAGGACCAGGCCCAGGAGCCGCCGGGAGCATCGCTCCGAGGGGACAGGTTGGCCCTTGTGCACCCAGAGGTGGCTGCTGAGGACAGCCCAGCTCACGTTGTGGAGCAGAGGGAGCAATGGGGCTGGGGGAGGAGAGCCCGGCAGCTCAGCATCCATAGGGATGGAGAGGGGAGGAGGTTTCCTTCCCCCAGCTCCATCAATCGAGAGGCAGATGTGGCCCCTCCACCTCCAAACCGTGCAGAGATGTTCCCCCACCCCCCGGCCGCGGGAAGCCCGGCAGCCCCTGCCCGCGTCCCCCACTGATTCCTCCCTGCCTGGAAAGGTTTCTCCCTCAGCTGCTTCCTCTCCTCCATGGCAACCCAGCTGCTCCCTCCCTCCCTCCCTCCATGGCTCTGATGCGTGTGAGCAGGGCCGGAGCTGCTCCCGCCATGTGCCCGGCATCGTCCCACAGGCTCGCAGCACACCCGGGGCCTGGCAGGTGCCGCCGAGCTGGGGGCATTGCAGGGAGCTGGGGCTGCTCTCGGGAACAGGGGGTTGGCTGGGAAGGAGCTGGGATGGGAGAGAAGCATCCCCCATTTCCAGCATCCTCCTCCCAACCCCCTCGGCCAGAGTGGGGCGTGGAGCCCCCTGAGTCCCCTCAACTCTGGAGCCCCTGGGGAGAGCTCTGAGGTGCTGGAGGGAGGGGTAGGACGAGGAGGGATGGATGGGTGGGATGCAGAGGGATGGGTGGGAGGTGCACGTGCTTTCCCCAGCACCAGCAACCCAACAACTTTGCAGCAGCTGCTGCTTTTGGGGGGGAGGGGGGCCAGACCCAGCGGCACCCTCGTCCCGTGGAGGGTCCTTGGCATTCCCAGCTGGAGCTGCTGTGGGGTCTGGTCCCTCCTCCAGGGGAGGAGAGTGTGGCAGGGTGGGGGCCACGCTGGGCCCATCTGTTTCCAGCTGTGGGAGGGGGCACAGAGCAGCTCGAGGCTGCGCTGCCTCTGACAAAGATTGACTTAAAAAGAGACAAAACCCCATCCCAGCCCGACCAGCAGCCGGCCCTTTGCTGGCCTAAATCTAAACCATACTTCTTTTTTTTTTCCCTCAGAGACTCCTTGAAGGGCTCTGGGATGCTGTGAGTAATATTTTCGGGGTGTTTACACTACAGCATGGTTTCTGTCTCCCAAAAAAAAAAAGACTCCGAGGGTGGTTTTTGTTGTTGTTGTTCTGCACTCATGAGTCACTTCCAGAGGGGAGCAGGAGCTGACGCCTGTTTTTTGAAAAGGCTCAGAGGTCTGAGTGTGGCTCCCCAGGCTGCATGTCCTGCCCATACCCTCCCCAGTGAGGCTCAGTGTCCCAGGGGGCTCAGCACCCTCTGCCCCCTGCAGCCCAGCTGTCCCAGCTGCTCCAACACCATCAAATTGGGACCAGATCCTCAAAACCGAGCATTATTACCCCATGGGCAGGAGGATGCCTCCATCAGCACACACAGACCAGGCACACAACCTCAGACCTGCCTCTGTTCCTGCTGGGAAGCCTCACATCCCCACTCTGGGCAGGTGTCCCCAGCATGGCCGTGGTCACCCCACCTGCATGGGGTCATTGGCAAGCACCAGGGCTGTGGCAGCAATCCTGCTCCTTCCCACCCCGAGTCCATCCTCCGGGCTCCTGGGCTGGCAGCCGGGCGTGGAGCCACCCCCACAGCTCTGGAAAAGCAGGTTTTCCCTGTGCCCCTGGGAAGCAGCGAGGTGGAGAGGGGAAGATGGAGCCTTTTCCTGTGTGGAATTGCTCCAAGAGCAAGGGAGGGATGCCCAGCCCTTTGGGACGTGCACAGGGGAGGTAGCAATCCAGTGTCCCCAGGTGAAGTGGCTGTCCCTAGTCCCAGCCAGGTGGCAGGAGCAGGGGTGCAGCAGCCACCCTGTGTGCAGCAGTGCTGAGGGTGGGGTGGGGAGCAGGGCTGCGAGACCCTGAGCCCCACTCCAGGGCCCTGGCATCTCCCTGGGGATGCCCAAGGTCCCCAGTGCCACCACTGATGGTGAGTGGAGACTCACCTGTCTCAACACACCAGTACCAGCAGCACATCTGGGATTTCAGATTGAATCTGGAGCCACTCTCCTCTTTTTGAGGGAAGGGGCCAGGCTCTGCAGGATGGGCTGGCCAAGCTGCTGCTCCCCAAACACCTGAGGAGACCCCAGGAGCTGCCTGAGCGCTGGGCACTCAGGGCTGGTCCTGCAGGGTGGCCGTGCCGTGGGCTTGGGGCACTGCCCTGCAGTCACTGCATTTTGCTCCCCAGCCGGTGCCAGGAGCACGCAGGGGGCATCTCACCTGCCCCAACGTCAGAGCTGGGGGGTATCACAGCTGGCATGGTGAGCCAGAGCCGTGCCTGACTGACCTTCCTCCCTCCCACTCTTCCTCACCGCTGCTGCGACAGACGATGAGTGAATCCAGCGCCAAATCCAGCCAGCCCCTGGCCTCCAAAGGGGAGAAAGACGTGTCGGAGAAGAGGGGCCGAGGGCGGCCTAGGAAGAAGCCACAGGTACGTGGGGTCCCCTATGAGGAAGGAGGGGCTGGGCACCCCCAGGGTATGGGGCAGCAGGAAACCCCCTCAGACCTACACCCCTAGGCTGGGGACACCCCCAATGCCACCCCATTACCCCTTTGGGCTCACCAGCAGCAAGACCCTCCTGGGGGGCTCTAGAGCCCCCCCCAGCTCTGCAGCACCCCAGAGCTCCTGGCCCCAGCTGGGGGCTCTCCTGCCCCTCCCCAGGCCCTGCTGAACCTGCCTGTGCAGACAGGCTAATTAAAGCCCCATTAGCAAAAGCTGCTCAGAGAGATAAGATGCTGCTGAAGCCTTTATAGTACCAAACCCCGCTCAGCCCCTCCCCTCCTCGAGGCAGGTGGGGTTGGTGCACATGGTTTTGCTGCAGAAAAGGTGATTTGTGGCTTCCCCAACACTTCCTTGGCTGCAGCAGCGGCAGTGAGCAGGGTCTGGGCTGAGGGGCCATGGGGACCGTCCAGCTGAGCTGAGTGTGTGATGCTGGGGGTGGAAAAGGTCACGTATGCCCAGCTGAAGGACACACAGCAGCCTGTGCCCAGCGTCTGATCGCCAATCCCAGTGTGACCAGTGCTCCCAGTGCCATATGCAAGAGCATCTCTGCCCTGGCAGGGTCTGCTGGGGACAATGGGACTCCCAGGCTGGAGCATCCCAGGGTTGCACTGGAAGCCACTCTGGGCATGCAGCCCCCTCTGCTCTCCCTCCAGCAGGAGCCCAGCGAGGCCCCGACCCCCAAGAGACCCCGTGGACGGCCGAAGGGCAGTAAAAACAAGGCCACCCCAAAGGGCAGGGTAGGTACCTGGGGACGGGGCTGCTCCAGCTGGGTGCTGGTGCCACGGGTCTGGTTTGAGCTCAGTTATGGACAATTCAGGGCCGATCTGCCTCGGAGGTGGGGATGGGGGGGTAGAATCTGGCCCAAGGAGGGTGGGGGAGCTGGGGGCTATGTGTCAGCACCAGGACACCCCTGATAAACCTGTTTGCAAAACACGTGACTCACATCCTGCACCCACCTCGTGACTCACGGGGCATCCCGGGGCTGGGGGGGCTCGGGGGGCTGGCAGCAGCTCCCCAGGAGATGCCACTGGGGTGATGAATCTGGCAGTCATGGATGGGAGGAAGGGGAACACCACCCCTCCCACCCGCCAGCATCCTGGGGACAGCCCGACCAAAAAGCTTTTTTTTGTTGTCCTGGCTCAGAAAGCTGCAGTCACACCAGGGAGGAAACCCCGAGGGCGACCCAAAAAATCGGTAAGCGGGCTTTTCCCTTGCCCATCCACCCTGGCAGAGCGCTGGGCACTTTGGGGACACGGCAGGTCTCCAGAGAGCCCCATGAGTACGGGGTGGGGTTGGAGGAGCTCAGAGCAGTTGAGCGAGTAGGACATGGCACTGGGTGGGCTCTGAACCCCCTAGGGCTGGGGGTTTGAGGAGTCCTGGCCCCCCCACCTCCCCATGGGCCCAGAAACAGCATTGGGTGGCTGGCCCTGCCCTGGGGCATGCTGGCACGTGCCTGCCCGGGTCTCTGCACGGCATTCCTGCAGCCCGTGGTGCAGCCACCCCCTTCCTTCCCCGAGCTTTCCCTGCTCCATTCCATTTTTCCTCCTTTCCCCCTCGGTTCTCAGGCGGCTGCCAGGTACCTGGACAGTTTCATCTCCCTTCCCTGCCTGTCCCAGATTTTGCTCTTTTTCCCACTGAAATCCCTTGCAGAGCCGAGGGGTTGAGACCAGCCAGGGCTGCACACCGGAGGTGGCGTCCTGGGGTCTCCTGTGCCGGTGTCACCGTGCCAGGGGCTGTTTGGGGACCGCAGGGTGGGCAGCCAGTGCGGAGGGGTGGGGGGTGGGAGGAGCCTGTCCTGTGCCAGCGGGGCCGTGCTGGGGACACGATGTCCCGCTCTGGCAGGCGCGGTGGCGTTTTTGTGAATGAAGCGGGAGGAAGCGGGGGCCGGCGTGACTCAGGCTCACTCAGCCCTGAGTCACCGCCGCGTGCGGGGTCACGGCCGCCCACCCCGGCGTGGGGGCTGGACAGGGGCACTGGGGACAGGACACTGGGGACCCTCCCCTTTCAGCCGCGGCTGCCACCACCCCCCGTGGCCACTGGGGACTACGGGCCCACCCTCAGAGGTGTTGTGCACGCAGGGGGTGAGCTCTCCCCTCCTCACTGTGAGCCCACCCAGGGGGGATTCTCAGCTGGGATTTAATCTCCAAGCTGGAGTCAGGGCCAGTCCTTGAATCCAGGAGGGTGCTGTACCTCCGTTTCCCTCCTTGCACAAGGGGTGTGATGTGCCTGGCCAGCCCTTTGTGCAGGGACAGTGAAGTGGGGCTGCATTCCCTGACACCCCCCCGGCCACGCTCCCTTACCTTGCAGCAGCAGGACGAGGAGGAGGTGAACATTTCCCAAGAGTCATCCGAGGAGGAGCAGTGACACCTCCCAAACCGGCGCTACCTCATCGCCCGACGGCCCCGCAGCGGCCGGGGGAGAGGGACGGGGAGAGACCCACTGTGCCGCCCTGGCTTCCTCCTCCTCCTCCCTCCTCCGCTCCCTCCTCACCCTCAGACAACGGCAGCACTGGAAAATGGCCCAACCCGGGCGGCCCCCGCAGCCCCCGCCCGGGGGGGGCACCTGCCCCAGCTCCCCCTCCCCAGCCCTGGGGTTCGGGGCAGCCCCACTGGAAAGGGGGATCGTGGCAGAGAGCCGGGGCTGGCACCCCCCACCTTCGCTGCCCCCCATGCAATGATCTCACCCCGCCAAAGTGGGTGCTGGCTGCCCCCCCCAGCACTGGGCTCTGCCCTGGGGCCTCTGCAGGGAAGAGACGGGGGGTAGTGAAGGTGAGACCCCCCCCTAAATGCATTAGATCTTTGCTCTGGCCTGCTGCTACCCCGGGCAACCCCCTGTGTCCCCCCAGTCCTGGGTGACTGCACTGTGTGCGGGAGCAGCTCCCGCGGCGCTGCCGGGGCCGGGTGCCCACCCCTGGGGTGCCCATCCCCGGGGGTGCCTGAGCACAGCTGGCTCCGGGCAGCCCTTTCCTCATAGGTTCTGGTATATATATATATTTTTTTGTTTAGTACTTTTTTTCCTTTCATTCACAACTACCTCTGGATATTTAAGTTCCACTCTCTGAACTCACAGACGTGCTGCTGGGGCGCTGTGGGCTCGGTGGTTCCTGTTTTCGGGGTGTTGCTGGGGGCTGTGGGGTATTTTTTTTTTCCCTCCCCTTTTTTTTTGGGCTTCATTTTTCTTTTTTTTTTGAAAAAAACCTGTTATTTTGAGGTCTAGTTTGCTCTGCTGCTTCAAGGGATCGAGGCTGGCAGGGCAGAGGGGCGGGGGGACCATGGGATGCTCCCCCTGCCCCTCTGCCCCAGCACGACGGCTGCAGCGGGACCGGAGGTCGGTGCCCGGCGGGAGAGAATCGGGGTTTGGTTTGGGGTTTTTTTTGGGTTTTTTTTTTTTTGGTTCACTGTTAACGACCTTTTGGGTTCCTATTTGCAGTTACTTGAATAAAACATTTTATGGATGTTTTTGACGCCTCTGCCCCCGGGCCCCAGCTGGGTGGGGCAGGGGTGGCTCCTCCCAGGGCATCTCCTCCACTGGGGCATCCGCGGGGATAAGCTGCTGATGGAAACACAAACAGGCAAAGCCCTGCCGCCCCCCAAACCGCCCCCCTCCAGCCCCACACGGAGCCTTGGGGCCAAGGCAGAGACACGTTTATTTACCCCATCTTCCCCCAGGTGTCCCGTGCTGGCAGAGCCTGCTGCTCCCTGCCAGTCTGGCGGCCCCAGTGGGCCCTCCCAGAGCTTTCTAAGGGGCTGCTGGAACAGTTCAAGCAACAACAACAGAAAAAAAAGAGGCAGAACCAGGCACTGAGGTGGGAAATGTCCAGTCCTGGTCAGTGCTCAGAGGTGGGGGCAGTGGCTGTGGCATCGTGGCACCATTGCAGGCACATCCTGCCCGTTCTGGCTGATGGTACCACTGCTGACACTGTCCTCCCTTCCCTCCCACGGGCAGGATCCAGTCCCGGTGCTCCAGGCAGGGTCAGGCCCTCCAGTCCCTGCGCGGGGGCCGAGGGGGCGAGGGTCCCCCCCAGCCGGGCATCACCTGCAACACAGAGGGACACACCTGCAGCCCAGGGCATCGTGGCGGGTGGGCAAGGCACTGCCTACACAGCCCAACCCTCCCCAAGACCTCTGGATTACACCCAAAGCCTGACCCCCTCGAGGCTGAACTCTACATTCTTGGAGGTCTTTCCCAACCTTCCTGATTCCATAATTCCCAGAGCTCCCTCGGGACAGGCACCTCTCTTGCTGCTGCTTCAATTTTTCCTGGAAAAACTGGATAAACGCCAATTGCCACCACCTGAGTGACCCACCTGAGCCTCCTCAGCCTCCACCAGCAGCTCCTGCTCCGACTCGGGCGGCTCCTCAGCCGGGTCGTAGCTGTACATGGGCAGCAGCCGGTGCCGCAGCCGGTCGGACCTGCCGGGGGTCGGTGGTGAGTGGTGACCCCGCAGCCCCTTACGGCCCCCAGCCCCGCGGCCCCGCTCACCTGCGCTTCTTCTTGATGTACATCACCTGCGGGGAAAGGCATCAGCGGCGCGGGGCTCGGCGCTGGGCTCGGTGCGCCCCGGTGCCCCCCCTGCCCGCTCACTCACCGCGGCCAGGAGGGCGCCGAGGAGGGTGAGGAGGAGGAAGGGGCCCAGCACGGAGCCCACCAGCGAGTCCCCCGCCGCGCCCGGGGCCGTGGGGGCCGTGGCGTTGCTCATGGCCCAGCGCCGGCTCCTGCCCGCATGGGGAGGACGCGCCTGTCCGGGCCCACGGACGGGAGCTCTGCAACCCACAGCCGGCCTTGGGAATGACCCCCCACCCTGGGAATTCACCGCCCGGGAATAACCCCCACCACGGCAGTGACCCACCGCCCGGGAATGACCCCCCACCCTGGGAATTCACCGCCCGGGAATAACCCCCACCACGGCAGTGACCCACCGCCCGGGAATGACCCCCCACCCTGGGAATTCACCGCCCGGGAATAACCCCCACCACGGCAGTGACCCACCGCCCGGGAATGACCCCCCTGCCCAGGGAATTCACCGCTCGGGAATGACCGCCCCCCCCTCCCCGGGAATTCACCGCCCGGGAATCGCCCCCACCCCGGCGGTGACCCACAGCCTGGGAATGACCAGCGCACAGGTAATAACCCACCTCCCGCCCGGTAATAACCAACTACCCGGTAATGATCCCCCGTGGGGGGTCACCCCGCACCCCCCTCCCTGCAGAGCTGGAGCTGGGGGAGGATCCGCCTCCACCAGCGGGAGGACAGGAGGGACTCCCGCACTGAGCTCTGCCCGGGACACCCTCGGACCCCCGACCCCCACCCCAATTCCCCCC
>WAAE01007842.1:160901-257731 GCA_013400495.1 Nicator chloris
GAGCGCGCGGCGGAGGGGGCGGGGCAAGGGCGAAGGGGCGGGGCTTAGAGGGCGGGGTGGTGGCGGCGCGCGGCCGGCAGGGGGCAGCAAAGACCAGGCGGGGGGGGCAGGGCGGGAAATCGCGTGAGGGGAGAAAAGGGAACAGGGCAAAAAAACCCAGGGAAACTGGAAAAATGGGGAACCCGTAGAGGGAGGAAGGTGAAAAACCGGGAAAAAAAATCGGGAGAAAGGAAGAAAAGGCCTCTGGGGGGAGAGGGGGCACAAGGAAAGAGGAGTGGAGGGGTGGGCAGACGGAGGGAGGAAGGGATGAGTTGCACATCTGGCCAAGTGAGTGCGCAGCTGGGGGGTGTGTGGGAGAAGAGAGAGGGATGGATGGATGGATGGACGGACGGATGGATGGTGTGGTGTGAGACAACCCACCCACAGGGCCGGGGATGGCCAGGTTTCAGGGGATGCCAGGAACACGGGCGGGGTCATCCACTGGGGCTGCTGTGGGTCCCTGGCCAGGGGCTCCTGCTGTGGCCGCTCTCCCCCAGGCTGGACCCCTGGGGGCTCTAGGCAGGGGCTGTGATGGTGCCGGCAGTGTCACCCACAGCGGTGGCAGCGCCCCAGCCCTGATCCCGGCCGCAGGTCTAATCCGCTTTGCCCGCGGGGACCAGATGGTCCCGCTAAGTGGGTCAGGCAGGAGCGGGGAACACCAGGGAGCGCTGGGCCCCACCGCGCTTCCCAACAGCTACAAAAAATAATCATCGAGTGGAATGAGGTGAAAGAGGAGTCTGGGCATGGCACAGTTGGACCCCTGGACTGGCAGTGGGACAGGGCTCAGCCACTGTGGAGCACCTGGAGCCTCCCGAGCTGGTGGGGAAGAGCAGCTCCTGATCTGCAGCCTCTGGGATGAACTGGCCCATGGCACAGTTGCTTGTACCCAGCCTGCACCTCTGCCTGCACCTCTGCCTGCACTGCTGCCTGCAGTGCTCCTTGCACACTGCCCATACCACTGCCTAAACCACTGCCTGTACCAGTCCCTGCACTGCTGCCCTCACCTCCTGCCCAGCCCATGCAGGGTTATTTTCCCCTCTCCAGACCAGAAAAGGGCACCAGCTGTCCCGAGAGCAGCCAACAGCTGCTGTTCCCAGTGTCCCATTGTCCCCAGGGGTCCCGCTGGCCCCACCAGCCCACGCTGACCCCACTCTCTGCAGCAGTGGCACTGGTCTCCTTGTGTGTGTTGGCTCCCTGTGCCCCAGAGACCCTTCCCAAACCAGCCCCAGCCCCTGCTCACCACTGCAATGGGGGCACCACAGAGTGGGACAGGACCCCCAGTCCCACCCAGCCCAGCATTGGCACCTCGGGGGCCTTCCATGCTGCCACCATCCACTGCTGCCCATCCCCTCCCAGCTGAACCCTGTTGTGTCAGGGCTAAAAATAAATCCATCAATTTCTAGGAAAGCTCCTTGGAGAGCCTGAGCGAGTGGAAGCACATGGCCAGGAGGAACATGTGTGGTCCAGGGGAAGCAGCATCCTTGGGAGGAGACTGGGGGTCACCAAGCCCCTCCACATGGCCAGAGCCAGCCCAGGACACCTGCAGCATCCCCAGATCCCACGTGAACATTTTTTTCCCAATCCACTGCTTTCCAGAGCACCCAGATGAGGGGAAAGGGGGAGTCAGAGCCAGGGCAGCACAGGACCTGCTCACCCCTGAAGAAATTTCTCCCTCGCTTACCTTGGGGTGGGTAAGGATGTCAGGGGGGCTGAGGGCAGCATAGCCACCCATCCTGGGGACAAGGCACCTTCGTGAGCAGGGTGTAAGGGGCGTCAGCCATGGGGGCAAAGCTGGAATAGCAACACAGGGTATTTATTTCTGCCCCAAACCCTGCTGTGAGACACCAGCCCCCTCCCCTGTGCTGCTCGGCCCTCAGCACATAATTGGGGACAGCTTTGCTGAGCCGCTAAGCTCCCGTTTAAGCAGCTGAGCGCAAGTGGCCGGATTTCCAGCCAGCGCATCCCTCCGGCTGCTCATCCACCCAGAAATACCGGGGTGGGGGGCCGGGTGCCGCCGTCCCCGCGGGGGCACAGGCGCCCCGGCTCTGCCTCGCCGCTCGCCCGCTCAGGCATTAACGCCGCCGTCAGCACAGATTAATTCTGCCCTGGGCTCCGCGCCGCAGCTGCAACACAAGGCTGTGGTGCACCAGCCCCCGTGTTTTCTGTAGGAGGCGCCTGCTCACATCCAGATCCCAAAGGGAATTTGCAAAGGCTCTCTTAGGGATGGGTCTCCTCACCAGGACGGGTTTGCTTTGCAGGGAAATGCGGGGGCTCACCTTTCTGTGGCCGGGCCGACAGCACCGGCGGCACCACGCGCAGCTGGGGATGCTGGTGCCCTCCGTGCAGGCTCCACCCGGCCTCTCCCACAGCCATTCCCTTGGGAAGGATTTTGTAAAAGAGGTGGGAGCACATTCAGAGGCTCCACGAGGCTCTCTCCTTAAAATGCCCCTTTTTATTGCAGAGTGCATGTCCCATCAGTGAGCCCATCTCAACACCAGGCTGTTGGTGACATCCCTCCAGTTCCTCTTCCAGGCTGTGACTGTCCCAAGCCAGCGCAGGGACGGCTTTCTCCTTGGGTGACACCATTGCCCAATCTCCGAGTTCACGTACATGGGGAACAGCGCTGGGACAGAGACCAGGCAGGAGGCAGAGCCGTGTGAAATACTGGCGTGTTTATTGGTTGGCACTAGATTACAGCCCAATCTCTCGGCAAACTAGCATCCACCAATTCAAGTTTTTCAATTTTTCACTCTTTTAAAGCCTCCCTCTCACACACAACTGAACAGAGGAAACCCCTCATGACAGGACCCCGCCACACCACCCACCTTCACACACGGAGAGCCCTCCAGCCTTTCTGGGGATACCAGATGAAAGGTCAGAATCATGTAGGGATGTCCTGCACCTGCCAGCCAGGACCAAGCAGGAGAACACCTGCATTAGCCAGAGGCTCCAACTGAGGCAGAGCCCCAAAGGAAACAGAATGTGTTTTCTGCTTCACGTGTGGGACTTTGAACAAAGGTGTTGTAAGAATGAGTCAGTAAGAAAGAGAAAAAGCATCCGTTGCAATGCTCCATTTCCAAAGGGCCTTTGCAGCTGCAAAGTGTTTCTGCAAACGATGTAATTTATTGTAACCCTCCCATGTGAAGTTCACCAGGAGATTAGAAACACCAAGTGCTGGAGTGAGCAACAGAGAGCTGCAGCCAGGAAAATAAACCCAAACAGATTATGGGAATTACAACTACAAAACCATCTTGAATTCACAGAGGATTGAGTATTTCACTAGCAACTCACTGAAAATATCAGGCCTCTTTTAATCCTAAATAATAAATCCTAATAAATCAGCAAGCTTGTTCTCTACATCAGTTTTCCTTCTGCAAACTTGCTGACACATCCCTGTGAAAGCCAGGTGGCAGGAGCAGCACATGTCTCCATGAGACATCCTAGCTGACACACCCCAACCAACCCCAGCATCCCAGGGACCACAACACCCAGGGATCCCTCACCAGGCTCTGCGGTTGCCATCAGCCCCCACTCCAGGCCTGGACATTTGGATGACTTGGATCAATATCCAGAAGGGTTCAGAACCCGTTTTCCCTCACACCAAGGTCGGTGCCTGGGTCAGTCCCATTCTCAGTCGTGGGGATGAAGTTGAAGGTACCAGCTCAGACACAAACCAGAGACAGTCAAAGCCCCACAGCTCTGACCAACCATGGAGATTCCTTGTTTAGGGGAGGAATGGAGAAGCCTCAGGCAAACACATCCATGGACAGGAGGCTGGACCATGGAGTCTGGTCATTCATCCCTCAGCTGGGGTCTGGAGTCCTGTTCTGATTTGGGAGGAGTGCCAGGAGCCCCCCACATACACAGAGCTCACGGAAGGACTGAGCAGCAAATGCAAAGTGATCATTCCAGATTTTCTGCTTTAATAAATATAAAATAGGACACACAGGAAATTCAATAAACAGTCTCAGACCTCCCCAGGTTTCTGAGTCAATTCGTCAATTTTAACACCAAAATTCCCATCTTCCCACCAAAAAAAAAAAAAGAAAAAAAAAAAAAAAAAAAAAAAAAAAAAAACTCTATGGACTAGCACCAAATTTAGGATTTATAAATCTCCTAAAGACAACTTCAGTCCAGTTCAGTTTCTTTTTCACCCGCTACACCTTAGTTATGTACAGACCCCTGACACTACCCCAGCACAGCACTCCAGGATCTCCGCAGCCCAGAGCAGCTGCATTAGTTCATTCCAAGGTTAGGAAAATGAGGATCACGCCCTGTGCGTGTCAGGGGCTCAGGGAGCAGCTGAGAGCCACCCCAGCCATGAGGTCACCACGTCCCTGCAGGGCTGCAGCCACCAGATGATGCTGTTATTGAGCAGGAGAACAGAGCCAGGAGGGAAAACCCAGCCTGGAAGCAAGACCAGAGCAGGCACTGTGTCAGCCAGAGGGAAAAGCTCCTCACACAGCAACAGTCAGTGCTTGGGGGAGGTTCGGCTGAAGATGCAGCTCCAATCCCCTCCCAGCAGCAGCCACAGGCTCCACTTGAGAGGGTCTAAACCCCAAACCCCTTAGCAATCCCCAGTGCTTCCTTTATGCTCTGCACAGGGGTGGATGCTGCATCCAGCTGTGTGAAAACACAAACACATCAATTTGAGATAAAACAGAGAGAACAGGCAGCAAAACCTACAGCTCTTGTACAGGGGGTACTGGCTGGCCCTGTGCAGCCTCCAGGATTTTGATCCTCACTCAGGACCCGTTCACTGTGGAATGCTGAACACAGCTTCTGCATGGAAAAGCTGAGGCAAAGGCCCAAAGCCCCTGCTAGATCCAGGAAGGGAACTGAGGATTCCTGACATTCCCTACCCACATTTTTAGCCACTGAATACTTTGTGGCCACACAAGGGAAAAAGCAACACTTGCAGATTCCAATCCCTTTTCATTTTTCCCTTTACAGAGTTTGCTTTAAGGCACATTCCAGCTGAGGGTGAATGAGCTGCCTACAAGAGAGTAGGGAAGAGCTCACAGCATCCATCTACACAGGAACAGAGCTGGTGGGAATGCTGATACTGCTGCTCCTTCCAGCCCCCAAACCCAGCTCCCACCTGCCCCCCAGCACCAGGGCAGACAGCAGCACGTTTGGGTGCTGCCCCCCCAGCACCCACAGCTGGGTGACCCTGATGTGCAGCCCTCAGGCTCTGCCCCCTTCCTCTATTCCCAGAACAAACCCACCTGGCTAAGCTGGAAGCAAACCGACCCGAGGAGATTGTCACCCTGTCCCCTCCCTGCTGTCACTGCCTCAGTCCTGGGGAGGTTTTACAGCCCTAAGTCTAATGCGTTTTCAATTTGAAAATAATCTTTTTAGTTTGCACAGTGGCTGTTAACTCCACATCCAGGGAATGTTCTGCCTAATGCTGTATCTGGAGAGGTGAGTGCCAATGGCTCAGAATTCCCAGTGCCATGGCAGTTCTGAGCTGGGGTGTGCTGGCCCTGCTGACCACTCGGAGCATGGACAGCTCGGCCAGTGCTGCTGGGAAGTACCAACACTGCCCTGAGATAGGGGGGGAGGCACAGCTGTGACACTGAGGTTCCAACAAACCACTCAAACAATCCATCTTTGGGAAGCCCACCACAGGTATTTTAACATCACTGAATTCCAGATTTCAGGGAGAATGGAAAAAAACTCTCCATGCTTTGACTCTCCTCTCCCAGGAAAGGCAGCACCTCCCAGGCCCAGCAGTGGCCCAGCCAGACAGCACCCACCACACAGCAGGGAAATCCCCCAATCCTCACCTGGGGTTCACCACTCTGAACTGCAAAAGGGTTCCTCCCTCTGAAATGTGCCTTTGAACAACCTCAGTGTGAGCAGAGCCACATCTGAAACCCAAACCTGCCCAACAGCAACCACCTCAGCCAAGGTGCTGTGTGGGTCCTGCCACACGTGATTTCCAAGCTGCCGATAACCAAAGAACCAAAATCCCTTTTCCACCACAACAAATCCTTGTCTGGGAGAGACTCCCCAAAGCCAGAGCCACACAATTCCAGGTCTGCTGAGTTTCACCACACTCAGCTCTCTCTGCAGAGGGACATCCACCTGCCTTACACATGTAAGACCATCCCAGAGTTTTGGGATCGGACAAATCCTGCTGGAAGG
The DNA here is from genome assembly GCA_013400495.1 of Nicator chloris. Taxonomy (NCBI): domain Eukaryota; kingdom Metazoa; phylum Chordata; class Aves; order Passeriformes; family Pycnonotidae; genus Nicator; species Nicator chloris. The sequence continues at coordinate 167,091 of WAAE01007842.1, forward strand.
ATCGAGCAGCACTTGGACATATGGGATTCCAAGGGTGTCTTCCTTTTCTCCTGCTCCCATGCTGGAGTCACCAAACTGGTGCAGAGTTCCCTGCCCCTTGCTGGTGTACCAAGAGTGGGGTGCCCTTGGACCCTGACCACAGGAACTGGAAGTGGCAAAGGAAGAAGGGACCCCATTAGTGACTCCACTGTGCCCCTAAGGAGCTGCAGAGGGACCCCCAAGGCCCAGAGGTGATGAAGAGCAGCAGCCCCTCCTCACCTGCACTCCGCTCAGACCCCAAACCAGCATTCAAGACCTGCCATGCACCTCACTGGCTGTCTGGGGACACCCTCTGTTGTACCCAGCTCCCAGCAGTGCCCAGAGAGCACAGCCAGGCAGAGTGCCAGCCAAGAACTGCTCCCACGGGATGCTGAAACACAGAGTGACGCTCCACTATCCAACACCACCAGCTTGGAACAGCACCAGTTTTAGCATGGCTGGGAGCCCCAGGCTCATCCCCTGGGATTCAGCACGCTCAGGACAGTGGCCCCAGCAGTGAGACGGAGCAGCACTGTCCAGGCTGTAGAACCAGAGCCACCCTCCCAGCAGCTCCCCTGTGCCTCACACAGAGAGGGCGACGGTCAGTCCCAAACCAATTAACACCAGGTTAGATAAAACCACTCCAACTGCTGGAGGTTCAGCTGTACCAGTTTTAGAGAGAACCTCAGATGCTGAGGAAGATGGGAATTGTGTGGTGCAAGGAGAGGTTCAGGAAGCACAGGGCTCAGGCCTGGTCTGAAACCTGCATCTCTTCAATCAAGGCTATTCCTGCCCCAGGAGCCATTTCCAGTTACATCAGCCACTCCTTGGTAACAGCATCAATCCATGCCACATTAAAACACTTTCTTGGCACAATTTATTTTTTCTGACCCAAACAAATAAGCCATTAGCAAGTCATTAACAATATTCTACCCTAAATTGTCAGTTTAACAGCCCTGTAAAAACATTTTTAGTTTAAAAACAAAAGTGTGCATGCTGCTGATATTAAAAGTGCAGTTACTCTTTCAGGAGTACCAGCTGTTTTGTTGCAAAGCATTTCCAACATACTAATCTGTACAGTAGAGACCAAGACTCGTTGAAGGCAGTAGATGGCTGTGTCAGGTGCCTCGCAGGGCCCAGGGACAAAGATTCTGGGAATTTCTTGGACACTTCCAGATAGAATATTCAAGCCCTTTTGAGAGTTTGGTTCAGGCTGACCAGCACATAGTGTAAAGGATTGTACATTCGTCTCTAAGTTGAAGTGAGCTGAACTGGTGTAATTTAGGCTCAATTCCAGATGCTTGGGTTTGAGCTACTCCTTGAATAATGGGCTGTTCCTTACGCGTGGTTTTCCATGTCAGTGATCACTGGCACTGCTTTTGGCCTTGCTACTCCACACCGATGAAAGCAGGGAGAACAAGGAAAGGAACACAAGAGGATCTTAAAATGAACAGCTTCTTGCCAAACCAGCAAGGATACCATTCCCCCTTGTCCCAGGCTCCATGGATATTTCTATCAGGTTTTCATATTGTAAGCGCTTCTCAGGAAGAGAGAAAACTCCAGAACAGTGAGTGTTTATTAGAATATTTTTTGTTAAATAAAGAGCAGGAAAAAAAAGAAAAAAAAAAAAAGTACTGCAGATTTAATTTCACATCTTGGCTCTGCTCTGACAAAGGAGAAGTTACTGAACTCAGCAACCACTTCTTGTCCCAAGCCAGGGATTAATTAATGCCCCTCCCAAAACTTGTACCTGTCCCAAAAACCCCCCCCCCCCCCCCCCCCCTCGCCTTTTTNAACCCTTCCCATTTTATTTCCCAACTAGACAACACTGTTGGCAAATCAAGACAGCATGAAACTTACAGCAATAAAACAACAAACCCCCGTGTGAAGTGTGCCAACGCATCGGGGAGCTCTCCTGCGCTGCTCCCCCGGGAATGCTGCCTGCAGGAGGCAGCTGTACCTTTCACGGAGGGCACACTTCCAGCACGCTCCACGGTGCGACCGTAAGTGCTGCAGAACCACAGGACAAGAGACTGAACACCTGAATCTTCCCCCCAGGACTTCTCTTCGGGGACGCGCGTGGTTCTCCGAGCGCGGCAGCGGCGCTCGGTGAGCACGATCCGATGCTTCAGCACAAAGCCCAAGCGTCCAGTTCAGCACGGCGTAAGGCATGTGGACAAGAGAGACACGAGCAGGACGCAGCGGGAGCAGGGGACAGGTTGGTGAGCCACACTGCAGTTTGTCTGTCCGACCGCCCCTGCATCCCCGATTCCCACCGCAGCCGGCGCCATCCGGGCGCTATTGCAGCGCTGCTGAGGCTGTTTGGTTTTGGCCAGCGGTTCCAGAGCAGCTCCGGCGGTTCCGCTCGGATGGAAACGCGGAAACATCGGTGGAAGCTGCTGGAGAAGCCGCAGGGATGTCTGCAGGGATGTCTGCAGGTGATCAGAACTCTGCCCTCAACTTCAAGTGTCACTGCACTAAATCGGGAGATACTGGGTAGGGAGTAAACTGGCCCAGCCACTAGCACTGTCACAGAATGTGTGTTTTTAAAAAAAACAGAACAAAAGGCAAACAGATTAATTATGAACTCTTCTTTTCAGAAGCAGACCAGGATTAAAAAAAAAATTCCCGCAAAATTAACATGTTAGATCCTCCATCTAAAAAAAAAGTTTATACAGATGTGCTGCCAGTGATCCCCACATGGGTCTGAGCAGCACCTTACAGTACAGACTAAGACTTGAAGAGCTGATCTCACATTGGAAGTCTTTTAATTAAAAAAAAAAAAAAAAAAAGTGGCTCTGGCTGGGGTGACACAAAGGGGACACTTGGGACACTTCAGAGCACAAGGCAGAGGCGGGGCTGGCAGCCTCCAGGCCGTGGAGCGGAGTACTGGGAAAGGGGCACTTCATGCACAAAATGTATTTTACAAAATACAGATCCAAAAACAAAAAGCAAAAAAAGCCAACCAAAAAAAAAAAAGTCATCCCACCTTGCACTAAATCGCAGCACTCTGAACACTTGCTCTGCCCCAGGCGGCTGCCCATGCCTGGCGTGAGGGAGGAGGCATGGAAAGGGAGGGGAGGGAAATCCAGGTCTCAGTCTGCTTTTGGGAATTGCTCTCGCAGGGACGTCGTCAGTCATCTGATGTCAGACACGGAGCTCTCGGAGTACGGCGTGGTCATGACCGGGGTGCCGTTGTTGGCCAGACAGCCTTGCCTCAAGGTCTCAAAATACGAGGCCTGCACTGGTTTATGATACTGCAGAACTTTTATGGCATCCTCTATCTTAAACCATTCCCTTTTCCTTCCTGGGGGCAAAGAGAGAAATCAGTAGATGCAACAGAACGATGTTCTCTGATCTCAAGGGCCTCCCCCTCCAACTCCACACTGACAGCTCGCCATCCCCAGGAACAGGTGTTTGTTTAGGGCAGTACATCCCTTGTCTTGCATTTCTTTATTAAAAAAAAAACAACAACATTTTTTTGCTATTTCTGCAATTTCTACTCGAGCCAGATGCTCATTTTATAACTCACAACACACACACACCAAACACCACCTAATTTCCATCAGTTTGCAAGTGAACTTCAGTTTCCTGTGGACAGCTCTCAGTTCTTACTCTTTCCATAAAGAACCTGAGTAGAGCCATGTTCCATTTGCTGCAGTGCCATCACAAACCTTGTGGCAACAACAGGTTAATTTCCATTTGGGAATCCAATTTAAAGACAAAGATTTCAAAGATAAGGGAATGATTAACCCACACTGCCCACATGTATTTCCTCTAGTGTCAGACAGAACTGTTCTTCATTTTCTTTGCTTGGTACCTTCCAGTGCACGAATTAAACACAAAATTGCTGCAGAGGCAGCTGGACACTTACCTGGCTTCTCCTGGGCCACAGAGGTGACAAATGCATCCATTTCACCACAATTTTTTTCCCAAGCAACCAAAGGACACACCATTGCAACTTTTCCCAATGACACTCACACAGACTCCAGATCCCAGAGGGATGCTGAGCTGACTTGTGGTTTGTTTCCATCAGTTAATGCAGCAAGCACCAAGCTTACCAATATTGACAGAGTCCTCCCAGTCCTCCAACACTTCGGTGACGATGAGTACGTAAACATATGTCCTGTGCTTCCTGTCCCGGTTCTGGAAGGCAAAGGGGACAGAGTAACAACCAACCAATAGCAACAACAAACCTTTTTAGGCAGGAGGGCACTGGGCCACTGCAAGATGCAAACTGCCCACCTTGGGTGCAGCTCCTCCTACAGCACAACCCATTCTTAGCTACTAAAAACTGCTGTGTTTTAAATCAGAGAGGTCTGAAAGCATTAATAGGGACACACAAAAGTGTAGATCCCGATCTGTGGAGCAGTGGTTTGTGGACTGATATGCTTACAAATTGTTTCTTCAGTTGGGAAGGTTTTGACCTATTTCACATGCATTTGAAGGAGTTAGTGACAGAACAAAAGCAAGAAGAGCTGTTTCTGGTACCTGCTGACTGTGCCAGGTAAGAGGGGACCCCATTCTCCAGCTTTTGGCAGCACCAAGAATATTCAGCCACAGCAGTTATCACCAGTGATTTCACTGAAGTGCCCATTGCAAAGACCAGAATTGCTGAGCGGGTGTGTTTTTATTTACCAGGGACTTTCAAGTTTGCACCAAACCAGCACCCGCTCACTCCACAACCCTGCAGAGCCACTGCTACTCCAAGATGATTTTTTGCAACAAAATTTCACAGCACCCACATCTGAAACTTACCTCAAAAATTCCCACTAATCTTCCTAACGTCCCTTTCACTCCAGCCTAGGGAAGTTCAAAGAGAAAAGAAACATGCTTTAATAACAGCTCAGTATGTGTTTCCTACTTGTAGTGCAGGACCAGTTCCTTTAGGACAGGAAGCAAACGCTCTAAAATTCTGCTTGTCTTAAACCAACACAGTCACAAAGCAGAAGACAGAAATGTATCCCCAGTGCTCAACATCCAAGCACTCCCAGGACTTTTTTTTTCTTGTTTTCCTACATTCAAACAATTTTGAATTCAATCTGGAGGAAGGAGAAATATTTGAGGAGTTACTCCTTGCATACTAATACAGTCCTCGTGACCAGAATCTCCTCAGCAGGTTATTACAGCCTGAGCACAGGGAACATTGGCTATGGGGCTTGGCAGTTCTACCCCTTCAAAATCAGAATTTAAGGAAATAATGTGTAAGACATTCACTTACACGTGACAGCTCCCAGGTATTTCAGGGGTGTCCTGCACACACCTGAAACAGGCCAACATAAACACAAAAAGCTGTGATGTGGCCCCAGCAGCAGGAACAAGAGGGGTTTGGATATAACACAAAGGGCAGATGCACACTGAAATAAAGCTCTTGAATCAAGCAGCAACACAAATCAAGAGATCTAAGCAACAGTTCTGTCTGTTTGAATACTACTGAGGATGTACCATTCCATCACATTTGGTGTCCCTTTTGGTACCTCTCTGCTGGCTCCCTCCCCACCCTCCTCAGCTTTCCGTGCAAAATCCCAGCCCACTCTCCTGCCCTTGATTTATATTCTCTCTGTTTTATGACTGTAAATGGTTGGAACTCAAGTGCTACAGACAAGATGAGATCTTGCTCCATGATTTAACAGGTCTGAACCAACCCACACAGTCTGGCACACGACCCAGCCACAACTGGGAGGTAGAGTCGGCTCTGTCTCCAGCAGCTGGAACACAGCCCATGAACAGCCCAGGGAAATTGTGCTTCTTGTAGATGAGATACAGAGATCTGATTATGCCAGGCTTCTTGTTTAAAAACCAGATGTTTGAGTCACATTAATGATACGACAAATTCTCTGTCCTACTGACCAGCTGCTGCACGGTCTCGTGCTGTCAGAAAGGAAGAACTTTCTTTAATGAGATGATTTTCCTGGTTAAGTTCCAGCCTACTGCATGAACAGCTACCAAACACTCCAGCCAGAGCACACCTCATTCCTGCTTCCAAAGGGTGCTGATGTGGAACTGCCCCAGGAGCAAAGGGTTTGGAGCTCCCTCACTACAAGCAGTCACAGAAATCTATAAATCCTTTTGGTAACACACTCACTGAGCTCCACTTGTAGGAAGTGAACCAACTGAACCTTCTACTTCATTTTTGAACACAAGCTTTATTGTCTCACCAGCACTTGTGACATCCTGCTCAGCCCAGAGGTGCCTCACTGACTGTGACTCCAAGGGGCTATTTCTGGAGCGAGCAGCAACTCCATGAAGGAGCAGCAATTCCAGGAAGGTCGGTGCCCGCGTGCGCAGGACGGGCCGCGCAGAGCCCGCCTGACCTTTGCGGGCCAGCGATTCCACCTCCGCTGCCAACCCTGCTGACCTGGGCTCAGCCTTCTCCCGAGGCATCTGGAATGCAAATGCTTCAGATGCATTTCCCTCAAGGAACTCCTTCAGCACTGGGGTTTATTTTTAGTTAAGCCGTGTTCAACAGGCAGCAGTAACACAGGGAGGAACTGGAGGCTTCCACCTTCACAACATACGGACATGAATGCATTAAAAGGTGAAGCATAATCAAATACTTCTGGAAAATAACTGTCTTAAGCCAATGCTTAACTGGTTCCTGGAAAAGGTTGTTGAATTTCTGCTCTCCTTACCTGTAGACACTGATTCAAAAGCCAGGGATTTTGTTGTGACGGTTTAGTGAACTCTCAAGTCTGACTAGAAATAAATTTATCTCCAGGCAACTGGCCAACCTGGAGACGAAGGATGAATTCTGCTCAAGCAGCCTCCCAGGCAGTTTATCCCAGCTCTAGAACTGTGCTGGAAGTAGCAGAGGGAGGTGAGGAGCCCTTCCTTCTGTGCTGGTACAGAGAGGTGATGGAAATAATGCTGTCTGCAAACCAGGATCCTCCTGCTCTCTCCTGCCTGGTCTTATTTGCCCAAAAAGGCACAAAAAACGATGCCAAGACAAACACATCTTGTACAAAAATCATGTTGAATTATCATCAGACAACTGGAGAAAGCTCTAAGCTTTGCTTCACACACGAACTTCTCGTGCAGTTGTAAATGGTGACCTAAAAGAATGGTTTGGTTAAAAAAAAATTTGGGCTGATTTTATAAAGCAAGTTGTTACCAAAACACATCAGCCACTGCTCCTGGGGGCCAATGCCTCTCTCAACCCATCTTCCAGGTACAGTGGATTTTAAAGACAATATACAGGACACCAACACCAACAGGATTGTCACACACCTGACATTTTTTGGTAGAGCACTAAATCCCCAAACCAACAGGAGAGCTGGTCTCTGTACAATGGAACAAACAAGCATGCAAGTGGAATTCACAGTCTCACACAAATTTCTAACACAGAAGTTGCCCAAGACACCTAAGAAAATAACCTACAGCTGTTATCACTAACAAGTCAAGCTTGGTAACCAGCAAGACAACTGCCAGGCTCCTCTCTGGGCAAGCTTCCCATCTCCTTCTTTCATATGGGCCACAAGCATTTTCTTGGAGAGTAAAGCACAGTCCTGGGCTCACCCAGGACTGCAGCAGGGTCTAAATCCTAATTTGCAGCAGATGACTCAGGAATTTTCTCCTCAATAGTAACTGAATTGAGAATGCTGTGCCCTCCTGGGACAGAACAGTGAGTGAGGCAGAAGCAGCACAATTGATTTTGTGCCCCTCTAAGCACTGGAAGTGCTGCAATCCTCAAAGTACATGGAGAATCCCAGGAGGATCCCAGGAAGATGCTCCTGAACCCATCAGCGGGGGTAGGAGAACATCAGCACCAACTGTTCCAGCTGCAGGTGTGGAAACAAAGCAAGGCAATCACACAACAGGATCCCTGGGAGAGGCACATTCGGGTACAAGAGGACACACTGAACTGGCAAAATGAGCTTTTTTCCCTGCTCTGCTGATCTAAATGGGTGTCCAGGGTCCAGGGGAGGAGGCAAAGGCAGCTCTGGCAAGAGCATATCAGCCACGGACACTGCCAGAGCCAGCTGCCTGCCCAGCACATACTTCAAACCCCCACCGCACCCAGAGGGGTGGGCTGGGAGCTCAGGACAAGGAACAAAACCCCGGAGGAAATGAAGCTTTACTAGTTCTGCTGCTCATGGAACAACTTGTTTTAATAAAGAAAAATTACTGAAGACATCCAAGAACAGCAGGTTCAGGTTTCAAAGCTGAAAATAAGTTGGGGTCAGATGCAAAAAGCAGCCTGCAGCAACACCATCTGTTCCTCAGGACAGCTTTTATTTCCTTCCATCTGAGCTAAGGAAAATGTGGGTTGGAATTTCAGCTATTTTACTTTGCTCTATTAGGCTCAAAGCCTGCATCTACTACAGATTACTGCTGGGCAAGGGACTGTGGTGGAACACCCAAATCTTTGCTCTAAGACCTGCACTAGTGAAGGTGCAAATCCCACCTAGTAGGGCTGTGGACACGTTTGAAGGATGCTGATTCCAGGCCAGCTGGGCAAACTCTGCTGTCTCAGAGAGGGTCAGACTCATTCATCTAATTCTGTACTGCATGACACCTTTATTTGCTTCTACACTTGTGAAAAAGAAATGAAATTCCATGTCAGATTTAAGAACTTTCAGACACTGCACTCGTTTTTGTGAAGTCTGAGTACACAGGGTAAGGGACAGTGACTTTGAGCCACTTGCACTGGGTATGAGCAACTAGGAGGAGTTCAAGGCCATGAGCTCATCATTCATCTGTGGGTCCTGCAGTACTTTAAAAAAATCTTCCTATTTTAGCACTGAAAGATATCAGTATCTGTGTTCCAAATCACTAACAAAATACATGAAACAGGAAAGATTATCTATAAAGCACGTTTAGAAGAGGGGAAAAAAAAGTTCCAGCAACCAGATCAAAGTACTGCCATGATGGACTATTCTTGATATTGGCACCAATTGCCTGTTTGATCACAGATCAAGCACAGTTTATCTGGCTTTTGACTCCCATGAAGAAAGCACAACTTACACTCCTGCAGTGTTATAAAATTTGACATTTACTAATTATTTAAAGGTCAGGATGTGAAGAATGCTCTAAGTGAAAAATGAACTGGTGCTGAGTTTCATAGATGAGTGTGGAGGCTTTTTCCAAAGTCACTCTATAATAAGTTTAAGGCATCTATTTCTAAACCATGATGTTCACCAGTTGCTCAGAGCCATAAAAACCCCTTATTCCTAAGCAAAGAACACACTCCATGAGCACCAAGACCTGTTTGAAAAGGGCACACACCTTCCACAAGGTGAACTTTAGAACACGTGTGGAGTTCCCAGTTCTGTAAGACTGATTATAGCACTTCTCAGCAACATGTCAGAAATGAGGGTTTATTCTGAAGAGGCTGCTCTGACCCAGAGCTGCTGTGTGTCTGCTGTCACTCTGCACAAACAATGCCCAACAACTCCAGTCACTTCCAATTTCATGCAGACAACAGCAAGCATGACAAGCGTTGGTACCTGTCTACTTTAATACTTGTGCTGGTACAGACTAATACAGATAAGGACTGCCTCAAACTAGGACAAGGACTTGAACTCAAACTGGGACAGAGGGATCACAGCCTTCACTCAGAATCAACATTTCATTTTTGGAACAGAAAGAGGGAAAAGTTAGGTAACTTTAGATGACAATTATTCCAGCAATAACATGGATAAACCCAAACACATACACAGTAAAATTAAAACCGTGAATGCAGAAGTTAAAATGTTCGTTTAGAGAAGCATGTTTTGGAAAAAAATGCACACCATGCAAAAGAGAATGAATTGAGACAGCCTATTGTCATCCTCAAAAGCCACAAGCAACAGGAAGAGTCACAAGTTCTTACAGCTCTTCCAACTGGCTCTTATTAAAAGTTGGAAAAGGCATACCAAAGTCAAGGAAAGAAACCCCACACATTTCTCCCACAGCTTTGAGCAGCACTGCTCATTGACATGGGGGAAACTGGATTTTTCCTCTCCCACCTCAAGCAACAAACTGAACTGCTCAGCTAACCTGTGTCCCCACGAGTGGCTGTCCCAGGAGAGAAGCAAAGACCTTAAACCTATTCAGAAATCAGCCTCAGCTCCAACCAACTCCAAAACACCTGGATTCACATTGAAGGGAGAGCAAGGGCTCCCAGCAGTCTCCTGAAACCCTTCCTGTCAAACCAATAGAATTAACTGGGAAGGTGGGTGCTCTTGTCTCTCCCAACACTCTGGCAGTGGTTCAACAACATCCCCTTGCATGAAGCAAACAGCTCCTGGAACTCAAGGCCGGGGATGTGGGGGATAATTCTGTGTGCAGATCCTCAGTAGCAGCACACAACCACAGCCCATCTGGGAAAGGCCTCGCACCCCTAAAGCTCTGCCAACATCACTGGCAGCTGCAGGGGGCTCATGTCAGACAGCTCCGTGTCAGCTCCTCCACCTGCACCACCCAGGCTGCCCAGGTGTGCCTGGGGTGCCCAGGTGATTCCCGGGTGCTCCCGGCGCTCCGAGCTGCCGCCGTTCCGTGTTGGGAGCAGCCGGGCAGAGGTGCCTCGCTGGGCAGAGCTCACCCCTGCCAGGCTGCCAGGGCTTGAGTTACACGGGCAGTGGCACCGCTCCACGTGAGCAGGGAACACCAGCCGAGGAGCGGGATTATCTCAGCCAGCCCAAACCAGTTCCTGTGCGGCCGGAGCCGTGCCAGGGCTCCCTTCCAGCCAGTGCTGTCATGGAAAGAGCGCGGCTCTCCCAGGGCGCTGCTGCCCGCGCAGGGAGTGCCCCTGCACATTTATTTTAAGGGTTGAGGGGCGAAGCTCTGCACCTTTTGAATGAACCCTGGACTTCTGTATCAAATCACTTCATTATTAATAATGCTTGGGCTGAAAAGCAGGAGTCTGCAGCTAAAAATATTTCTATTGTTCTGGTTACACTCACTTTGGCTTGTAAAGTAATTGAAAGGTTGCTGAGTTACTGGAAAAGCAAGAGCTGGGTTACAGGCTGGAAAAAAAATTTACAAGCAACAATTCCCAGTATTAGAGGGATCTAAAGACACTTAAAAAATAAACTTTGACTGTATAATCTCTTTCTGATAAACTGCTAGATTATAAAAACATCCAAAGAGAAACATGCAACTTGAGATCTGCCACATTTGATCAGTCCAACAGTCTGAATATTCAGAGTTTTGTTAGACAGCAGAAGGTAGTTCCGAATAATTCAGGAAGAAACCTGCATATACCGGACAATTCAATAAAGAAGCTACAGGCGAAGCTTCCTCCCAAGTCCTATCCATTAGCTCTTGCTTTCTGTTCTGCTCAGAGCCTCAAGATTTATAACCCTCTTGAAAGCATTTTTAATCCTGCCTTATGTAACTGTGAACCTACTTGGCCATTCCATCTATAATCATGCAATCGTTTCTGAACCTAAGCATCTCCCCAACTGGTTAATATTCAGAAGCAAATTCTAAAGGCATGTTTTACATACACTGCAGTCAACTGCCATTTGCTGCCTTTACACTTCTTACGAAGAAAAAAGTTGTTCTGCCAGCTTTAAGAGAAAAATGTGCCTTCTCCCTACAGCCCATGGATCTGTGTTTGATCTGCTGTTTGATCTCCTTCCTGAAACAGCTTCATGTAAAAAAGAGAAAACAAACCAACCAACCCCTGCACACGTCAGGAATTGCTGCTGGTAACTTATGGCCAATTTCACTTCTTCACACAAACCTCATTATGTATTCTAAAGCAAAACATACTTAAATCTCTATGTTTGGAGTGCTTTTAGTGGCTCCTAAGGGTTTATTTCTACCTTCTACCCAGGTATTAGACAGATCCACAGCTGAATTTTGAAGTTCTCTTACAGAGAAAATGAAGCAGAGACTATATATACATTGGAGTGACTAGAGCTGAACTTTATTTTCAGTTAAAGGAATCAGGCAAGCACAAATTCATTCCAACTGTGAGGTTTAATTACATTCCCATGTTGTCTTTAGTTAGGACTCCATTTTTCTCCCACGTGGGATGGAGATATCACCAGTGACCCTGTCTCCCCCTCCACCTCAAGGAGAAGAAGGAAGAGTGATGAAAAACCCACAGAAGCTGGGCTAACAGGGCAGGGTGAAGCCACTCACCTCTTCACAGACCTCGCGCACAGCGGCCACACCGGGCTCCTCCTCGGGCTCCATGCCACCCCCGGGGACAATCCATCGGTCCGGATGGCGACTACTGCTCACCAGCAGCACCTGTGGAGAGCAGAGCACAGCTGATGGGGCACCCCCAGCGCTTCCCTTCAGAGCCCAGCTGAAGGGCAGAGATTGTCTTTGTACCTCACACACCCTCAGACACGACCCATCCAAGGCAAGGCCTTGCCACTGCTCGCTTTGCCCTCAGCCCCATCCACACAGCCGTGGAAATTCCATGAGCAGTGACACCGAGGCACCCCCACACTCCATGTTACTTCAGCCACTGCCTCTCCCTGCTCTGATGCATTGTAGGAAAAACTGTCCTTGCACACCAAAACATTCATTAGCACTGGACACAGCATCACTCCCAGTGTGAGTTCACTGCAGAGCTCTCACAGCTCGGGATACACCTCAGCCAACAACAGAAATGCACACTGCTGCAGAAGTACCTCGATTTAATTCTTCTGGTGCCTTTGGCCTTGCCTGCCCCTGCAGTTCTGTCACTAACACGTACACGTCTGGGAACTCCCACTGCACTATTTATGTGCAATTGTCTGAGCACAGATTCTCAGCCCCACTGTTTGTCCCTTCTTTTGCAGTAGGCACTGAGGAGTTCAGCTCTGGAGCCAGCACTTGGCTGCTGTTGGTTTAGAAGAGGTTTTTCAATGAGGTATAAGCAAAATAAAAGCCTATATTAAATCTGTTAAACTTCAAACCCCTTAGGAAAGGGCTGCATAGAAGGACAGACTTTTGTGAATGAGAAAAATTGAAGGATTTGCCATATACATGCTTTGTGGCAGGTTTTCTTGAAACAGTATTTTTTATTCCAGGGTAATTCTGCTCTGTAGAAGTTCAGGTTCTGATGTGCCACCTCCCAGCAAGAGAAACTCTAACTAACACTCTCAAATGGCTACAGACTGTCCCAAAGAACAGTGAGACACTGTGCTTATTAAATCTACTTGCAATACATCCATGAGCAGAGATGGAAACTTAAAACAACACTAATACTGTTGTCCAGCTCTCTAAACAAAGCTTGTTCATTAGAGTCATCCTGCTGTACTTCATCATTTCACTGGCACAAAGCTGGGAGCCAAAGCGACTTGCTCCAGAAACTTTCCAACATACCAGTCCAATTAGGTTCCAGGCCAGCTGTAACAGTGTCAGACTTTTGAGAGTTACACTGCAGAGACACTGAAATCCCAGGCTTTACTGGGGAAACAGTGATTTGCCAGTAGGATATGAAAAGATTTGCACTAATTACCCAAAGGAATCTACCTACAGAACTCAAAATTAAACTTCCAAAACAAAAACAAGCACAAGATTTCCAGGGTTTTTCCAGTTGGTTTATCTTGAAAATTCTCATCTGCCAACTGACCACTCATAGTGGAAACAAATGAAGCTGCATGGGCCACCTCAGTTCCACAGTTCCAAGGGGGACGGTGCCTGCCCCATCCTCTGGCCAGGCTGTGACAGAACAGCGTTTTTACAGTGACATCCCAAGTGTTTCACCCTCTCCAAGAGGAAGGCAGAATTCCTTTCCCCCAGGCATCCAGTCCACGTAAAACACCACCAGAAAGCCATGCCTAAATAGGGAATGTAAACTTCATTCATCCTCAGAGCCCGTGGGACAGCTGCCAGTCCCTGCCAGGCCATCCCCAGCCACCTCAGTTTGCCACTGTGCCTCTTCCTAGCTCAGTACCTGACTTCTATGCCATCCTCACTCGTCATCCAGAAGAGCTTTGACTCAAATTCCTGACTCCAGGTCAGTTGGTGATTGTGAGGACAAAGCTAAAAGAGCAGGAACAGCCATTTCAAGTGCACCTTTGCTGCCAGGTAAGGAAGCACCAGCTCCACCACTTCCCATTGCAATTCAGAGCTCCAGCTCAAGGCGGGGGGGAAAGCAGAAAAATATTAGAAAAAGCTGCAGAACCAGATCTTTGAAACTCAGCACAGCACATCTCACACTCCTGAACTCCCGCCACCTTCCAGGCGTGAGAACAAGGATCTGCTACGGAACCCTGGACACAGACTGCTCCAGGAAACCTGCTCGGGCTGAGACAATGCCTCTGCAACACACCAGGAGGAACTTCTGGGTGTAAACAATGGTTTGAGGCAAAGTAAATTAACTTCAGCTGCTCTGGCAGTTGAGTATTTTCTGAATAGAATTAACATGAACAACCTTTGCTGGGAAGGAAAAACCTGTCATTCTCACACTTTTATGTAATCAGACTATTTCCTGTTTAATAAAAAGGAAATCCCATCAAGAGAGTGCAGGAAACAAGCCCTACAAGGTCATTCTTTTAAAACAACTTCAAACAGGATATTGCTACCAATGAGCTCTCCCAAGACAAAGGGGCTGAGTTCCAAACGAGGGGGAGACATTGTTGTGTTGGAAAAAAACCCACACTTCCAACACTAGTCCTGGATCCCGATACATCCAATGCATTCACAGGGATCAAAGAAAAAGTTGTCATGTTGATCATTCAAATCTCAAAAAGGTTTGGTTTCGAAGGGACCCTGAAGCCCATCTCATTCCACCCCTATCACCTTTCAGTAGACCAGCCCAGGGTACACCTGGCTTTTTAGCTCATTAACTTCTTTATTACATAACTAACTTTCATTTTAATACATTCTGAAGTAGTTAATTTAATTTAAACAGGCATCAAAAAATAAACCAAAATTTACTCACGTTTTTAAATCAGGCTAGAACACGTAGGTCAGACATTTCCATTTTATCCTTGCCAGGCAACTGTGTTTAAAATGGCTACTGAGACTCTTGGCCTGCCAGGGATTTTGGAGCTGGATTTTGGAGCCATGTCTTGCAGACTTTTTGGAAAAGCATTTGCAGGTAACACATCACAAGGCCAAGTTGTGTTTTCCAGGATTTCAAAAACAATTATGTCATTTCAAAGCAGGGAAATGAGCAACACAAGCCTCTCTGGCAAGGCAGGAGGTGGCCCTGCTGAAACTCTCCCACACAATCCCCCACAAAAGAGAAAGTTAAAAAAAATAAGCCAAGTTTGAAGTGTGCAGCAGGGGCTCGAAGCAGAGCCTCATGGCAAGAACCTTCAAAGCTGCATGCAACAAACAAATCCAAACAAACCTGAGCAGTACTAACCCCGCCTGGAGGAGACAGGAAACACACCAAGACATCTAAGGCTGCCCAGACAGCCACATTGAATACGGAGCTCCATGGGAAAAGGGGTAAAGAGTTTGTCCCCGGGATAAATCTGGGCATCCCTGATACACAACGCTGAATTTAAAACAACCTACACAAACCTGCTGTATCCACATGGAGGGGTTTTTCTGCCTTTTTGTCGCAGGAATAATGAGGCTCTGCAAAGCAAAAACTGGGCAGAGAATTAACTCCCCATTTGTGGAACGGGGGAGTCCAGGTTCTTCCACGCTATGGTGGATTTAAACAACATCCAGCACCCATAAATAAAACAAGAGCAGTTACACCATAAGGAACACGATTCCTCGAAAGAGGCTCCACAGCAGCATTTGAGCAGACAGAAAGGACCACAGCCCTGCGAGAAGCTGGGCCACAGTGTGAGTAGAAAATGAGTTGAGAACCTTCCAGACTGCCAGGAAAAGCCAATGGTACCCACCTGTGCCAGCCAGGGCCCGGAGAGCTGGCAGCCAGCACAGGGAACAGCAGGCAAGATGTTAAATCCGGGGTCTGGCCCAGCAGCCTTCTGCTGCCAGGAGCTGATCCATAGCTGCTGGCTCCTGACACAGCCTCTGCACTGCCTTAAAGGCTTCCCCTCAATATTTTCAGGCTTTCCCTCAATATTGACACACTTTCTATCAATACTGTCTGCTTTCTATCAACATTAAGCCATAAATCACATCATTTGCACAGCGACTGAAGCACAAACCTCCCGGCATTGCACCTCATTTCCCATTCTAGCATCATTTATCAGCACACAGCCTGCAAGGAAATGCTGCCGCAGAGGCTGCAGGAGCTGGGAGGAGAAGATGGCTGACTGCAAGGCTTTTGCTGTTCAATCTGCCTTTGTCTCAAAGTTTCAGTTTAAAACGAGTGTGTTTGCAGGAGCTGAGCTGTGCTCCCATGTGCCCCATGGCCAGGCAGATCCCAGAGCTGGCGCTGTGTCCAGCATAACAAACATCTTGGGTGCTTCACGCAAAATTAACAAACATTCTCCCAATCCCCAAATATCAGTGCTGTAATGCTTTCCTACATGACAAAAGTGGGATTTTCATTTGACCACACCAAATCACCTTTAAGCCCTACGACCAGCAAGAGGTGAGAACTGGAGGAGCAGAGGGGAGAAGAGGGACACTGCTGCCACCAAAGCTGTGCAAAATTAATCTCATTTCCCGGGCAGCAACACAGCTTCGATGACTCCCGACAAATCACACAAAGTTTTGCCGAACTGCAAAGGCAGGAGGGCCCCAGGGCGCAGGCCAGGGCTACGGGAGGGCTTCTCCCACCCTCTTGCTATTTCAGGCAGGTTCTGGAGCTCGCACATGGTAGGAGTGAGTCCAGCCGGCGGGCAGCAAGGCTACAGCCGGCCCTGCACCTGGCAGGGTCAGCAGCTGGGACCACAACACACACCAGCCACAGAAATCCCTCCCCTGGCCATAACAGCCTGTCCTGCCAGGAGCATTCCAGTTCCTCCACAGGATACGTTTCCTTAGACAAGGGTTATTTTTGCACACGCACCTGCACCAGGCTCCGTGGGATAATGGGATTTAACCAACAACGTGGGATCCAGGAGCTGGAGGTGGGAAATTCACGGCAGGACAAGCAAAAGGGAAGGGACTCGTACTAGAGAACTCGACAAAAGTAAAGCGCAAGTTTTGGAACAGGAGCAAGAGGTGAACTGGAAGAAGTTCAAGTCATTTCAAGTGCTTGGATCGCACCTACAGTGCTATAACCAGAGAGGAAAAAATACAGCAGATTCTGTTGGTTTTTAGGCTGCTGGTTAGAATAACAATAATAAATCACCATGTACCGCGCTGCTGCTCTGGCTCCAGAACTCCACAGGTCCTGTTACTGCTACTGCAGCGCTCCTGCGACTTCAGAGCCACTGCCTGCTCCTACCAGGCAAGAACACAATCCCAAGTCCTCCCCCTCCAGCAAAACTATGGTTTAGATAACCACAGAAATTATCTGCAACATGCCTTCCCATGCTTCAGGAGCAGCTGAACTGCCTGCAGCAGCAGCCGCTGCTTTCAGAAGCTGAGGGCTGATAAGGGGCACTCCCAGAGAGAGACCCCAAAGCCCAGAACCTATTTCTGCCTGTCAAAACCAGTTTGGTGACCACACAGTGCTTACACAACTTGTCCAGGCGCACCTTTTCCAGGAGAAATGCTGGCTTGCAAAGTGCCTTTTTGAGTAAGGGAGGAAAAAAAGCAATGAAGAGGTATTTGGACTTTTTACAGAGCCCAAATGACTCTGGCTGTCAGCAGGTGCACACTGTTCTGATTAACCACCCTACTCAGGAAATACAGCACACACAAACTCTTGGGAAGCTGCTCAAATATAAGTAGTTAATTCTACACACAACATCAGTATATGTCACTTGCAGGAGGAGAAGTAACCCCTGAAACATCTGACAAAAATCTACCCAGCAGGTAATCGTATCCCTCCAAATTTCACAGGTTAACGTGAAATTTCTGAGAACAAAGAGTCAGTGAGCAATATGCAGTGGCAGAGACAGGAATTCTGAAACCAATACACACAAAATTTGAGAGATCTTTGACTGGTCTGTGCAGTCAGTCCCTCAGCTGGGCTGGAAAAGAACAAGTGTTTAAAGAAACAGAGGCCCTGCTTCCCAACCACTGGATGTCACCTACAGCATTCCCACATGGACGTTTGCTATTGCTCTATCCAAGTAAACCAGAAGAACTCTCCTTATTCTAAAAGAACGTAAAAGTCCAAGCACATGGTTGGGGTTTTTTTTACCAAGAAGGGAAAGAGTTGTTTTTCCAGATTGTGAGAGACCATCCATGCCAAGATAAGGTTCCCTGGCAGCAGACCCTGCTGGGTGCACCCCCAAATGCTGGAGTTTGTCTGACGGGTGCTCACATGAACCAAGTCAGGCAACTGGGCATGAGGGGTTTTTTTAAAGAAGGGGACACAGAACACACAGAGTGAGGAGAAAAAGGTAGGAAAAACAGCTCCTAGTCAAGCAATAAATGGATCTGAGGTGGAAAAGATTCCAAAACAGTGTTCTGCAGAGAACAGACACAACCACCATTGTTGGGTCCTTCTCCACACACCCAGGGTGAGGCACACCCTCTTTCCATAGTCATCACTTTTCCCTGAGTTGCAGCAGAACAAAACTGACTCAGTTCTTCAGTTTCACAACAGCTTGCTGAGCTTCCAGTAAACGAAGTGACAATTTAACAATTTTCATTCTTTCATTGTTTGGGAAAGTACAAGAGACCATGGAATTGCTTGTAATACTGTTTAGTGACAGCTGCTTTTATGGCAAGGCAAAACACTTTTTAAGATGAAAGTCAGGTTTTGCAGAGGTTTAGCCATGCTCCTGCTCTTGGAGAACACAACCTACATATTCTATACAATCTACAGGGCTGAGAGGAACAGGAGAACCAGAGGCAAGAGATTCACTTCCACGCTGGCCCTTATCCCTCTGGAGATGTGGTAACAGGTTAGCAACAGACCAGGAGAACTTCACTTGGGTTCAACCACAACCCTTTTATGCAGCAGATGGGAGCACACAGCCAAGCCCCGCCATCAGAACACAGATTCTGAGACTATTCCACAGAAAGCAGGATGATCATATGATGCTGGGCTCACTTACACCCTAACAGTGAGGCACTCTGAGTGGTTTTAGCTGTTATTGGTTTACACTGGAGCCAAGGCACAGGGGACAGCCCAGGAGCACCTCGTGATCCCCACCACACTCTGCTGGTTCCAATCCCAGCTCTGCTGTGTTACATCACAGCTGGAGTAAAACCGGCCCAGAAGAGGCCAGAAGGAAAAGAAAAAAAGGTTCGTTTGCATTCCAATGGCTTTCCCAGGGGCCACCCGGCCCAGCTCTCTCCGTGACCACCGAGGGCTCGGCGCGTGCCAGGGCACCGGACCCCGGGTGAAACCTCTCTTCTCTCAGCTCCATTCAGGCCTCATTCACCGCTCAGAAAAGATTCTTCCCGAGGCATTTTCTCAAAAAAAAAAAAACAACCAAAAAAGCCCCAAGTCTTTAAAAACGCCCCTGGTTAACGAGCAGCTTGTCCTTTCACAGACACAATGTGGGCATGTTCAAACCCGCCGCTGCCCCAGCGCGGACCCACGGCCCAACGGTGCCTCTTTATTCCTGTCAAACACCACCCGCAGCAGGACTCCAGCTGCTGGGGCACACTGAGGCACGAGGGGCATTTTCTGGGATGTTTCCTCGTGGAAACAGCTGGTTCACACAAAAAAACCACGTATGTCACGTAAAAATGACACCCTGATGGCAATGCTGAGGGGCAGGGACACCCCAAGCAATGAACGCACTGAGTGACTCCAGAGGTACCACAGGACTTGGGAGCTCTCCCTTCGCACTCTCCTTCCACAGTCCTGCAAATATACCGGGAGATCAGTCCATGTGAAAAGATGGGAATAGCAAAGTCCTGCTGTCTGGCTGCCAGAAGATGCTTTGAAGTCTGTTCCCACTTTCTAAATGAACCCCACTGCTGCCCCAGCTCTCTCTTGTTGCCCAAGCAGGTGGATTGTGGTTCGGGAAACAACACACAATTTTGGGGGGGTGGTTCTGTAATGCTCAAAAAATGTAATTTTTTTCCCTCCATTTGAGATTCACATTGAAATGAATTCTCCCTGTGCTGCTTTTTAAAGCAATATGTAACAAAGGCGTCTTTTCAGCCAATGTTTGGTCTTCCAAAAACGTTCCAGAGCTTTTTTTCATGCCCAAAAGTAGCGGCCTCCAAATGCAATGCAGAGACAATGTGCGACCTACAGCAGCATAGGGAAAAAATAAATCACTTTAAAAAAGAACAAAGTATTTTTCTGTTAAGGCTCTTTATTTGCAAATGTAACACCAAACCAAGGACATGGTGTTTTATCAATTGCTAGGGATTGCAAAGATTTCAAAGAAAAATATATCAGTGAACTAAAGAGTCAGGGGAAGACACCTAAACAGAAGAAAGTTGCCTCCTAAGTGTAAACAGAATTCTTTAATTTTTTCTTGTCCATTGACAAACTTTTTTAATTCAAGAACTAATGAGGGGTTAAAAACAGGAAAAAAAATGGGGTTTTTTGAGTTCATGGCAGGAAATGAAGAAGAAAGGCAAGAGTGAAGTTCTACTATTTCTTAAGCACTTAAAAGAAACAGTAATGAGAAACAGCCAGTCCTAGGAAAAATCCTACTTTAATATTGAAAGTTTAATTTATTTATCAAAACATGCTTCTTTTCTTCTCTCTTCTTTTCAAACACTAAGCTTTTAATAGCTCTTTAATGTACATACTTTGGCTCTGGCTCTTTCTCCCTTCCCTGGAGAGACCTTTTAAAGAGATCTCAATTTCCATTTAAATAGAAGCAATCAATAATAAAACACAGCAGTAACATTAAAAAGTATTATTGTCCAAGAGCAAACCAAGAAATCTTTCGCAGCCATTTTAAATTCTGTACTTAAATGTGTACAGGTAACACCTTCCTTGCTATCAAAAAAGTGCAAGTAGCACTTTCTGACACCAGTCAGCTTGTTTCAAAGTTTATTTAAAAGCCAACGAATGAGAATTAGCCCAAGAAATAATTAGGAAGGAAAATTAATAAGGTGTCCTGCTTGCTCATTTCACTCATTGACACAAGTTTAACTCCAACGCCTTTTGGCCAAGGCCAAGTGCAGGATCTGGGCACAGAGTCCATCCCAGGGGAGTTAATTCTGTCGGATTGGGTAAGAACTTTCCCAGATGTATTTGTGACAAGCCCTTGCTGGGCAGCTCACGCAGCAGGGCTGTCACAGGTGGGAACAGAGCATGCAGTTTCAGCTCGGGGTTCAACTCACAGGTGCCACACACAGCCCTCCAAGGGTTCTGAGATCAGAACCACCCTTCTCTGCCTCATTCCTGCAGCGGCTCCTCACCAGCAGCACACACACGGGACATCCCAAGGATATCCACCCCAGCCCGGACTGCAGCCCTTCCACAGCAACCACTGCTCCCTCCTCAAGCTGTCCCCGGGCAGCACAGCCACTGCCAGCTGTCACTGCGAGCTCAGGGACGAGGCCACCAACAGCAACCACAGGGACAACATGATGCTCACCGAGACCCTCCACTGCCCTGCACACAAAAACCTGCCCAGAGCTTACAGACCCCTGGGAATGACCCAGCACAACCAGCACAGGGAACCAGCTCCCTCAAACCCTGCCTGAAACCAGAAACAGATCATTCTACTCTAGCTCTTACCTAGAAACTAGAGCCTGAAGGAGTTCAAATTCAGTCCACTGCAGGTGGAGACCACAGCAGAGACACAGCTGACACAAAAGTGGTTTTAAATCTCAGCCTTACACCAACCTGACAGCTGAGCCTGCTGGAAGCATCCGTCCCACACCAGCGTGCCTCCGGAACGAGTTCACTTTCCTCCTTCAACCTCTTGGGTCAGCACCGTGACATTGCCACACAGCCTGGTGTCCCAGCACAGTGAGGGCTCTGACACCTGTCGTTAACACACCTCAGTGTCCCCAGCACCATGAGGGCTCTGTCACCAGCTCCCACGGGCGGGAGGGATCAGCTGGAGCCTGCACAACACTGCAGACTGAGGTGTGTTAAAATAAAACTCACAACCGGTCACATGCTGATTGCCTCAGGCACCTATTAAAATTACTTTTCTACCCTCAACCACACTGCAGTCACACATGGCCAAGCCTCCACTTCTCGAGAAGAGCCTGCAAACTGCCCCATTAACTGTGTACAATGGCATCAGGGCACTCCAATGTCCTCACCCACCAGTGCTGAGCACTCTCAGCATCACCACACAAAACAATGATGTTCTTCTTCATGGTCAGTCCATAAACTTCCTAGAAGTCAGTGGGAAGGACCAACTACACTGAACGCTGCACCAAACACACTGCTGTCATTTCAGAGCATTTCTGCTGAAATGCTGACACTCCTCATCACGCCAGCACAGCTACAAAGAAAGGGCTGGTGCAGCCTCCTTCACGTTAAATAATAACTGGATGTATGCTAATTGCCTTTCCTCCAGTGATCTGTCTGCATCCCCTTCCGATTTCCTGTAGCTACAAATATGATAATCAGGAGAACAAAGACTTTAGCACAGCCACTCGGGCACAGCAAATGCAGTGGAGTGTGTACGTCTGACTCCAGCAGCAGCAGCAGAACGCAGACCTGCAGCCTTGCTGCTCTGAGCACCCCGAGCCCACCTTCAGGAGGTGTCAATAAAGACTCGTGTAAAATCGCACACCGGAGCGAAGTTTCTCACTGTAACTTCCCGGACAAAGCAGCCCCTTAGCAACGCGGCCGCTCTCAAACCAACCAATCCACCTTTAATTCCCACTTCCTCCCCAGCTCTCTGGACAGCAACTTCTGGCACTCCATCAGTCCCCTTTTATCCCGGTTTCTTTTTATAAATCCAAGGTCAGGTTTCCTCTCCCATCTCATGTGATGTGCTGGACTGAAGTTCTGCCAGCGTGGTCGGTCCCGTCGGCGGCCAAACCCCCTCCCGCGCTCCCCTCAGCCTGTCCCGCCGCCCACCGGGCATCTCCCCGGCTCCAGCGGAGAGCAATAACCAAGTGGGAAGCACCAACTCTCCCAGCGACGCTGAACTACGCCTATTAAAAATAAAACCCCGCTGAGACCGAGTCCCCCCCACCCCGGGCGGCTCGGGGGTCCCGGGCCCGGCCTCGCCCCCGGCCCGGCCCTCACCTCCTCCTCGCTCTCGCTGCGGAAGCACAGGCAGGCCGCCCGCTTCTTGTAGCCGTCCCCGTCGTAGGTGCGCGTCTGGTTGGACTTGAGCTTCATCATCCTCCGCTCAGGGGGCGGCGGGGCCGGAGGACGCGCGGCCCGGAGGGCGGGGGCGGGCGGGACCCGCCGGGCGGCGAAGGACGGGGGGGCGCGGGAGGACCGCTTGCCCGCGACAGTCTCTCTCTGGGTCTCGCTTCGTGGGTCTCGCTACGCGCTGCCGCCCTTCGCCCGCCTCACCCCTGCCCTCGCTCCCGGCCGCGCCGCCGCCACCGCCCGCGCTCCGGCCACCGCCGACGACGACCGCGCCGCCATCTTGGGGCTCGCTACGCAAACGGCGTAGCGCCGCCAGGGAGGGAGGCGGTGCTGCCCCTGCGGCCTCACGGCGAGCCCGCTACGTAAAGTGCGCAGCGCGGCTTCCAGAATTGCTCCCCCCGCGCAGGCGGCGCCGCCACGCCCCCACCCTGGCTCGCGCGCTCTGCGCCATTGGCGCATGCCGCGTTCGGGAATACGGCGGGCGGCGTAGAGCGGCGGCGGCGGGCGCTCGGCCGTACGCAAACGGCGCCGGGGCCGGGCCGGCCGCGCGCACGTGGCCCCGCTGTGACAGCCGCTCCGCGGGGACAGCAGCGCCCGCCCTGCGCCGCGCGGGGGCGCTGCGGCACCGCGCCACTCCCCACCCCCCCAATGACACCGCGGGTCCGTGTCCATTCCCCCGGTGACATTCTGTGTGTGTGTGTGTGTGTGTACATCCCCCCCCGCCCTGACACTGCGGGTCGGTGTCCATTCCCCCTGCGATGACATCCGGCTGGGTGTCCCTTCCCCCGCTGGTGACACAGCGGGTCGGTGTCCGTGTGTCCTCTCCCCCGGTCAGTGACACCGCGCGTCGGTTCCCAAGTGTCCGCTCCACCTGCCGGTGACACCGCGGCCATGCCGGATCCGTTACCGATCACTGGCACCGGCTGCCGAGCGACACCTGGCGGCAGGCAGCGGCCACTGCGCCACTCGCCCCCCGGGTGCTGCCGCCAACCCCGCCCTCGGTCCCCCACAAGAGACAGCGCAGGTCACAGCGCAGCGGTGCAGGACACGCGGACCCACCCACACGGATTGTGTCCCGATCAGAGGGACATGGACTGGCACAGCTGAGCTTTCCATCTGCGGAACAGCTCAGTCCCAGCCCAGCCCTGCTGCATCGCCGGGAATCGGCATCGCCCTGGGCAGATGGGAAACACTCTCGCATTCCTCCAGGAGTCACCTCCACACCCCTAAACTTGGAGAGTTCCTTCACTAGAACCTGTATTTGGTCACTCCCAAAGTGCTGTTCCAGATGCCAAAGATCTGAGTCACGCTGTGTTTAGTGAGCTCTGTTTGTGCTCTTCAGAGAGACACAGGCATGAACCCAGCGGCATTTTCACCTCTTTTATTATACACAAAACATGAGCACGAAGTTCTACTGCGGCGGCTGACCACGTCCACGACCGAATCCACCTCTCTGCAACAGCAAAAGGAGAGTGTTAGAAATCATTGTGTTAAGCAATGACAGCAAGAACAAACACCATGAAAGCTCTTTGATGGCACAGGTCAGCCAGCTGAGTGCCACCAACATCAACCCATTCCAGCCAGCTCTGTGGATTACACCTAAAACACTTATTTTTGAAGTATAAATCATGGATCACCAAAGAGCTTGCTCTCAAACCCATCACTGGCCTCTGTCCCACCCATCCTTTCTCCACAGTGAGCAAGCTGAGTGTGAAGGGTGACAGTTTCCAGCCTCTCTGACACCCTCAGAGCCCCACAGGCAGGACCTTCCAGCTTCTCCCATCAAAGCCTTCAACAAAGGAAGCAAAGTTCAAAAGCAAATACTCACGAACTGGAATTCCGTGGCTGCTCCAGCACCAGCCTCAGCCTTCTTGTCAGCACCAGCTGCAGAGAGAGGAGCAGTCAGTGCCCACAGAACCCCCTGCCCAGCACAGCACTCCTGCCTGGAGCAAAGCTTTAACCGTTCCACAGAACTAAAAACTGAGGCTAACACAGCAAAGCAAAACAGCTGTAACTGAGCATGTTTGAGAGATACTGAACCAACCCTGGAGAAAATCCCACAGCTCAGCCAGAAAAACCTCCAGCAAACCTCCCATCCACCCACACATACAGACTCTAAGCTGTGCCATGAGTCTCATCTTCCCCTTTTCTCCTTGAGAGGAGCCCTAGAGCTGGGACAATTGTCCCCAAGAGGGCAGGGAGGCACAGGGGGCACACTCACGTGGCACGGCGCTACGGCGGTACGTGTCCCGGTCAGCCTCGCCCCGCGTGAGCCGCGCTGGGCGCTCACCCTCCAGACCTGCAACACAGAGCAGAGCCTCAAACACTGCTCAGCCAGGGCACAAACAGCTCCTTCCTGCACCCCAAGGTGCAGAACAGCATTGGGTCTGCCAGCAGTGCTGCACCTGGGGCAGCTTGGGGAGAATAAACCTAAGGAAAACAGTGATTTAGTAAGGGAAACTTCACTTTAAGGGTGAAATCTCCTCAAGTGTCCCAGCTTGTGGCAGGGTGGAAGTTAAATAATGTGAGAAGTGGGTTTACAGCATCATCTCAACACTCTTCTGGTCATCAAAGTAGTGCTGAATGTAGTTGTTGGTAAAAATCCCAGAAATACTCTCTGACAAGCCTGTGCACAGCTGAGTCACAAACTGCAGGACAGAATTCTGACCCTAATCTGAAACAGCCACACTGTCAGTACCCAAAATGCCCCCACAGAATATGTTCATGACAGGAGAAGCAGATTATCTGTGGAATCTGAGATTAATACCAGACAAAACTCCTGCAGGAACGCCCAGCCATAGTGGGACCACCA
The DNA here is from genome assembly GCA_013400495.1 of Nicator chloris. NCBI lineage: Eukaryota > Metazoa > Chordata > Aves > Passeriformes > Pycnonotidae > Nicator > Nicator chloris. Next base: position 192,992 of record WAAE01007842.1, read on the forward strand.
CCTCTCAGGGACTGGGATGTGTCCCTGGAGCCAGGCTGGGGTCTGCCCACCCAGGCAGGACCCACTGAGGGGCAGCTGTGCCTGGCACACCCCAGTGTCCTCCTGCACGTCCATAGGCACTGGTTTGGCCACAGAGAACACAGTTATTATTATAACAATTCTTTTACTACACCACCTCTGTGGCTCTCAGGCTGCTGCTGCCTCAGGCAGGTCATCCATAGCAAAAGAGAGCACCAAGTGCAGCCCTCCCAAATATCCCTGCCCAGATGGGGCTGAGGAGGGTTCCAGCACCAGGACAAGGCTGTGACACCAGAAATGGCTCCTCCTGCACAAACCTCAGCCAGAACCTGTCTCCTCTCCCTCCCTCCCAGCAGGGATGCAGCTCCTTTAGCTCACTGGATAAACACAGCATCTAAAGAACAAATCTTGGAACATCCGAGCAACTCAGAGATCAAAGAAAGCAGCATTTTCCCAGTTTCTCTGTAATTCCTTCCTTTGAAGCAGGTGATGCTCCCATTTTGTTTGGCTCAGACACAAATTGCAGCAGCTGGGGGTGAACTCTCAGCAAACCCTGGCCCCAGATGTGGCTCAGAAGCAAAAAAGCACAACCCATGAGAGCCCCCAGAGCCAGAGTATGTCTGGCTGCATCTCCTGCACTTGGGGGGGTGAAAACCCACCAAGGGAAAATCAGAGCTGCAAGTCCAACACACAAAATCACAGAGCAGCTGGGGGTTGATCTGGAGATCACCCAGTTCAGTGACCCTCTCAAGGCAGGGTCACTCAGAGCAGGTCACACAAGAACATGTCCAGGTGGGATTGGAATGTGTCCAGAGGAGACTCCACACCCTCCCTGGGCAGCTGTTCCAGGGCTCTGCCACCCACATGGAAAGTTCTTCCTTGGTGGAACTTGCTGTATTTTAGCTTCTGGCCACTGCTCCTTGTCCTGTCATTGGGCACCACTGAACAGAGTCTGGCAGCATCCTCTAGTACATCCCCTGGGGATATCTGTGCATTTTTGTCTCCTCTCATCCAGACTAACCAGGCCCACCTCCCTCAGTCTCCTCACAAGGGGAGGGATGCTTCCAACCCTTCAGTATTTTTGCAGGCTCTACTGCTCCTCCACTGCGAGTTTGCTGTTAACCTTTAACAACAAACCCTGTTCCAGCAGCATGTTCAGTGTCCCTGGGGAAGGCAGAGTGGGACACCCAACCTGGCCACAGGAGATCCCCAGCTGGGGCTCACCCAGCCCTGGACAGTACCTCCCCCACATCCCAATCTCAGCAAGTGTTCTCCCAGCAATCCCAGTCCCTGGGAAAGGCCAATCCCCACTGAGAACATCACCCTGTGGGTCCCAGCTCTCCCCACTCCTCCCAGAGGACATCAGTCCACTGCCAGGTACAAAAGCCACAAACTCCAACCACGTTTCCTTGCTCTGTTCACAATTTTACACCCAATCCCCACAGATGCGGCACATCCTGACTGCCCAGCATGCCCGTGCCCACCCTTGGCTGCCCAGCACCCCTGTGCCCACCCCAGCTGACCTTTGGGCCGGGGTCTGCCAGTCTCAGGACGGCTGCGGCGCAGCGTGGCCGGGACGATCTCGGGGGGCAGGTGGAGATAATCTCGCAGGTACTGGATGCCCTCGTTGGTCAGGTACCAGTAGAAGTGTCTCCAGGCAAACTGCTCCTTCACGTACCCTCGGGACTTGAGGGACTGCGGGGACAGCTCCCAGTTACTCCCAGTTACAGCTGAGCCTCACAGACACTGGGGTTCAGCAGAGCAGTGGGGAACAGGGAATATTCACATGCATGGGACACAATGCAGCAGCACCCCAGAGACCGTGTGCCCCCCAAGCCCTCACACTTGTGCCCCCCAAGCCCTCACACCTGTGCCCCCCAAGCCCTCACACCTGCATGGCTTTCATGACGTGCAGGTTGGGCACATTCTTGTCCACGAGCTCAGGGTGTTTGGGCATGTGTACATCCTTCTTGGCCACCATCACCCCCTCCTTGAACAACAGCTCATAGATGGCGATTCGGTTCTTCTTGGGCATCAACATCTGCAGAGGGCACAGGAAATAGGGCTAGGTGACATTTGGGCACCAACATCTGCACCGGGGACAGCAAACCCTGCTGGGCGACCCCACTGCCCCGCGAGTTGCCCAGGGACGCTCTTCCCACCAGGCTGCTCCTCCTCACTGCTTCCTGAGAGGGAAAACCGAGCAGTCCCAGCTTTTGCTCCTTAAATCATCCCGCGCACCACGGACGGCCCCGCCCGGTGTCGGTCACAGCGGGACACGGGGTTAAGGTGGGGCAGGGCCAGGGCTCGGGGGGATCCTGTCCCGGCCCCGCCACAGATGCCCTTGGTGCTGCCGTTAAGTCAAACTGAACCCGGGAACGGGAGCCGTGGGAGCCTCTCGCCCCTCCGGGAGCCGGAGCCGACCCCGGCAGCGCCCCAGGACGGCCGGCAGCGCCCCCAACACGGGAACTCGGCTACGGGCGGCGCTCCCGGACCCCCGGGGCTCAGGGCGCGCGGGGCTCTCCGTGCTCGGGCATGACTGAACTCCCGCGGATCACCGGCCACCCCCGCGGCAGCTCCTGGGCCGGGAGGCCGAGGTGCCAGCGCTGGACCTCCGGTATCACCCCGCGGCCTCGCGCCTCCAATCCCTCCCTCCCCGCACAGCCGGGCCTGGAGCCCCGATTGCGGAGATGCCCCTCGGGGGGCTCCAGGTCCCGGGATGGCGGCGATGCGGGGCCGATGGCCCGAGCGCGGCCTCACCGTGGCGGCGGCGGCGGGGCCCGACCGGAAAGGGCTGCGCGTGCGCCGGACCGCCGCTTCCGCCGCACGAAAGGCCCCCGGCGGCGCGGGTGGCCGTGGCGCTGCCTGCGTGGAGCGCAGGCCCCGTCCCGCCTGGGAACGGGCAGCCGCCGCAGTGCCTGATGGGGTCAGCCGGCGACCCCCGACCCCTCTCGTGTCACCCCCGGCCGTGACATCCCCCCACGTCCCCAGTCGTGTCACCCGGAGCTCCCCGCGGTGCCGCGTGTCCTTCGGAGCGGGGATATAAAGCCCTGCCCGGCATCCCGGAGAGCCGCAGGTGCCACCCCGGGCAAAAGGCTCGAGGCTCCCGGAGGCACCGAAGTGCCCTGGTCCCCACAACACCCGCCCGGGCGCCGGCATTCCCCCGACCCCCGTCTGGGGGCTCTCGTTCCGGGGGATATTGGACTGGAGCCATGTCCCCTTGGGCACACCCCTTGCCCCTCATCCCGGGGCTCTCTCGCCCTGTTTGGGGGTTTGAGCCCCCCAGGAGCGACAGGAGCGGGGTCCGCGGGGAAGGGGACACGTCCCCGCTGTCCCCCTAAACACCCCGGGCCCTCGGCACATGGCACCCCCCGGAGCAGCGATGGTGGGGACAGCAGGAGGGGCAGGGGGGAGGCTCAGGGACCCCCCGCCGCCCCTGGCGTTTATTCCCATCCTCTCCGCGGTCGCGTTGTCACCTTGCGCGGCCGAGGAGCCGCCGCGCCGGGCCGGGGATTGGTCGGCTAAAAATGCCGCCCTAATCTCCGAGCTGATCTTTACCCCCTCCCTCCGCCCCATCTGCCGCGACCTGCCCGCGATGCGCAGCGCCGGCCCCGGGAGAGGCTCCGCCGCTGTCCCCGCGGCCCCGAGGTACGGCCGGCGGGGCGGGCCGGGGGCGGCGGGGGGCGGAGGGCTGGCCCCGGGGGGCACAGGGGATGGCGGGGATCGGGGCGCTGTGACAGCGCTGACCCCTCCGGTGTTTGAATCGCGTCCGCTCCCTGGGAAACGAACCCGTGCCCGACCCGTTTTAAGTGATTTCCAACTTGTGCCGGACCGTGCCGGGTGGGGAATGGGAGGGATCGAGGGATGTGCCGCATTCCGGGAGCTGCCCGGTGCCAACCTGGGGCTTTGATCCCGAGTCATCCCCTCCTTTCTTCCTTTCGGGGGCAGCATGGACGGAGCTGGGGCGCAGCTCCCACAGGGTGACCCCCAGGATGCTGCGACAATTGCGGCATCCCCCGGGAGAAACGCACACCCCGGCTCGTCCTGCGGAGCAGGAGCTGTCCCTACCCGCCTGGCACGGACATGCTGCCCATGGACACTGTCCCTGTCGCTGTCCCTGCCTCTGCTGCATCTCCTCCTCACAGCTCCCGCACCTCCTGCCTTGGAAATGGCAAAGCAAGTGCTTTGCTAAACGGATTAAAGCTTTCCCGGCAGCCTCCCCGGCTGCTCCCGCATCCCTCGGCCCCCGCGTCGCCTTCCCTCGGCAAACCCCATCCCTAAGCCAGAAGTCCAGGTCGAGGCCGTGGCCGCAGCACAGCAGAGATCAGGCACTGCGGCTCCCAGCGCGGCTGACCCCGAAACCCCGGCTGGAGCCGTGAGGGTCCTTCCCACCGTCTGGGGTTTTGTGTTCCCTTTGCAGGAGCGCAGAGAAAATCGGGGAATTCCCCAGGCAGCGGCTCGGCCGGTGCTGGAGGTGCTGCTCTGCCCCGGGGTCGGCACTGATCTGTGCCCCCCTGGCCGCTTTCTCTCCCTCCCCTCCCTCCTCTCCCTGGGTGTGCGGCCGCCGGAGGGGCTGCGGCACGACGGGAGCGGGATTTTACCGTGAAAGGATTGAGAGAAGAGAGCCCAAGCACTGGCAAGGACCGACAGTGACGTGCACAGGGCAGGGCGAGAAGGGAAGGGATATCAGCAAAGCGCGTCAGCACCAACCGGGGCCACGTCCTGAGCCCAAAGCCCGGGCTCGGCTTTGTGTGGGATCCCCCTCGCTGGGAATGCCCTGTCCCCAGCTGTGCTGGTCCCTGCCAGGGCGGGTTGGCACGGGGATGGAGCCAGGCTCCTCCAGCACAGTGCCTGGCACGGCTCTGCCCAGGGACAGACTTTGTCCCGGGGGTGCCAGCCTGCCCGGCGTTTGTGCAACACCTTGAAGGCAAACTCCGGACCTGCTGAGCTCCTGTGGATGATCCTGGAGGGGGAGAGGCCGCATCTAGCCGGGAGCTTGCAGGGGCGGCCAAGCCAGTGTCCCGCTGCCCCCAGCGTGGCACAGCGCGCCGGAGGCAGCGAGCCCCCGGACCACTGTGGCCGTGGGTGAGATGTACGGGCTCCTCAGGCAGCTGCCTGCAGCCAGCTCCACGCTGCTTCCCAGGAAAAATGGAGCCTTTATGTCCCGGCCCCAGCCCCTTCCCCGGAAGGGCTCGGAGGATGCCCCGGCCGGTCACAGGCAGACAAGAAGGGGATTGTTTCGGTGGGATTTGGGTTTCTGGGAGCACCTGCCCTGCGCGGGACCCTCCACAATGGCTGCCTGTCTGCCGCAGAGCCGCCAATTATCCTCCGCGGCTAATTAGAGATGCAAAGTAGCACTTGCATTCTCCCAGCTCCCCGGAGGGCTCCTGGGACCGGCGGCATATCCGCAGCCACGGCGCTGCTCGGGCATGGGGCGAGCGTGGGGCACTGGCCCCATCCGGCCCCCGGAGCCCCAGCTCCCGCTCCGCTCTGCAGGAAGAGGCAGTGGAGGACAGGAATAGGTTCAGGATGCCTGGGATGCCCTCTGCCCCCATCCACACCAGTCTTCCCTGGATCCCCCAGGGGCTCTCCCGTTGCTCCCAGAAACAGCTGAGCCCCACAACTTGGGGCTCTGCCGGGATTTGGGGAACACATTTTCCATTCCCTGCTGGGGAGGCAGACGGGAGCTACTGTGCTCGAAACACCCCCTTCGTGCAAAGGCCGCACTCCTGCCTGGGTGATGGGCAGGCGGCTGATCCCTGGTGGCATCTCTTCATTCCTGCCCGCTCTGGCTCCAGCAGCCGACGGGATCACAGTGTGGGCTCATGTGCTCTGACTTCTCCGTTTGCGCTCATGGAGCTGTAATTCCAGAGCGGCAAGTGGCCCGATAAATCAGGGCTTATTTCCTGCCAATACCGTCTGCTGCTTCCCACAAGGAAACTCATTTACAGGAGGAGAAGTGACTTACCACTGAAAACAGTAAACGGTGGGATGGTGAGAGCCGGGGAAAAGTTTGTCGTGACCGAGTTTTTGGTGGAGGAACCGAGGAGGCAGAGCTCTCGCCTGCTCCCTGCATGGAACAGCCCAAGCTGCAGGGAGGGAGACCTGAGTTGGTGCCATCTGCACAGACCACAAAGCTGGTGGCAATGGCTCTTTGCGTTGGGGGAACTCCTCCAAGTCATTGAGGTCCCCCCATGACCATTCTGGAGACTGTCACCTAATGTTTAATGCCAAGGACATTTTCCCCTCTGCAGCAGGGATGCTGTCGCGGGGCAGATGGCAGCTGGGACATCCCAGTGGTGCCTGCAGTGACCCTGTGCTGAGAACTGCCAACTCACTGCTTGAAAGGACCGTGACCAGTTATTCAACACCCTCTGGTTCCTCACCCTGAAAGGCGAACAAGCAAAGATCCCCCGCTCCTGAAGGAACCACCATCCATCCCACTCCTGTTTGGAATCGGGGGCATTAAACTACCGGGGTCTCAGCCCAGCTGCAGCAGGGTGTGAAGCCTTCCAGGGGCCATTCTCTCTGGCCATGAGGGGGGCTGGCTCGGGTGGCAAGGAGCTGGAAGGAGCCGGAAGGCAGGCGGGCTGGAGAGCCCCACCGAGCTTCATTAGGCAGTCGAAGGCGCTTGTTAGGGGAAAGCTGAGCCGGCGTCGGAGGCCGGCGGAGCCCCCCGGGACCGGGTCGCATTCTCTGGGCAACCCGATCCCGGCGGCAGCAGCCCCGGCAGCCTCATTACTGCATTCTGCAGCGGCTTCGGTTACTCGCCTGGACGCTCTCGTCTCCTGCTGGCTTTTAATTTCCCTGACATCCCCCGCGAGCGGGGGGATGCAGGCGCAGTGTCGGGGAGCCTGTCATCACCCCCACCCGCATCCTGCCTGCTTCCCGACGGCTTCCAGCCCCCTCTGCCCCCGGGACTCCCATCCCGTAATAAGCCCCGGTGACCCCGGGCATGAGCCCCGGGGCTTGGGAGGAGGCAGATGGGCAGATGGCAGTGAGGGGGAGCTGCCCTGCTCCCCTCCAAGAAGCCTTGGCGGGTGCAGCCCCCTCACCCCTTTCCCCAGCCCTGCCGGGGGGAAAAAGACTGTTCCTGATTCTCTTGCCAGCCTGTTCCCAGCTGGCACATTTGGCAAGGAGGCGGCACCGGCTGCCTCTCCGAAGGCGTTTTGGGGTGTTTGTTCCTGCAAAAGCTGTGGCTCAGCCCCCAAACCCCCCTGCAACCGCAGGGGTGACAGAGAGGCCGGGGCAGCAGCGGAGGGAGGCATGGCTCTGTCCCGTCCCGTGCAGGAGGGACAACGACCCCCGGGGTAGCAGGACCAGGAACGCCGGGGGGGTCCCCAAAGAGCCCCCCCGCCGCCTGGCCCGGGGGGAACGAGTCCTATTAGACCCTACGAGAGCCCGGAGCCCGACCCCGTCATCGCCCGGCCGTGGCACACACCCCCCCCGCAGTGGGGCAGCCCCGATGGGTGCCCTGGGCAAGGGTCTGGGGCTGGCGGGTCCGGCTGTGGCTGGCGGCAGTGCGGAACCTCGGGGTGGGCGCGGACGCGGGGATGGGGGGGTCCATTCCCCCCTCCGCCCCCCCCCCCCCGCATGATTTTCGCAGCAGCGGCTCCATCCCGGTTGCCGTGGCAACGGGTGGCTCGGGCAGGCGCGTGCCCGCGGCCGTGCGCGCCGCCGCTGCCCGGCGGGAGCGGAGCGAGCGGAGCGGAGCGAGCGGAGCCCCGGCCCCGGCCTCGGGCCCCCGGCCCCCCCGGCCCCTCGGCCCCCGGCAGGTGAGCGCGGCCCCCGAGGGGGCAGCTGGGTCCACTGCGGCGACGAGGTGTGGGACGCCCGGTCCCTGGCGGGGATGGGATGCGGGATGCCGAGGTCCCCTTGCCGGGATGGGGTGCGGGATGCCTGGGTCCCCTGCGGGGATGGGGGGACGGCGGGGGGGATGCTGTGCAAGGACCGGGCAGTAAGGCATGGCTTTGCACCCCCCGGCAGGACACAATGTCCCCTGATCCCTTCTGCAAACCAGGGAGGTTGGGAGGGTATATGACCTTCACCCCCCCTCCAATGGGGTGCTGGGGAAAGGGACACCCCTTCTGCAATGCTGCTGCACTCCCGGGCTTGTGCCTCAGTTTCCCCATCTGCAGATCGTGGGGAGAACTTGTGCTGTCCCTGTCATTGCTGTCCTCCTGCCCAAATAAGCACCTTACCTTATCATTGACGCCCCTCCTTTCAGCACTGTCACCCCAGCTTCTCCCTTGCTGTCCCCCCCATCTCCCCACTTTCTTGTCCCCTCTGGCTCCAAGTCTCACTCCCCACCACAGACAGCTGAAATTCCACTGTCCCTCCACCTCTCCTGCTCCCAGCAGCCCCATTTGCCTTCTGTCACCACCAGCTCCGGGTCCATCCCACCAAGGCTCAGGGGACGGGACCCCCGTGGCAGCGCGTGACGCTCCGCTTCCCCCCTCCCTGATGCGGAAGCGGGGGGATGGCACCGCCGTATCCTCCACCATCCCTGTTTGCCACTTCTGGGTTTAATTGCAAACCTCATCTTTGGATTTCTGCCTAAACCCGGCTCCCGGGACCACACAAATCCCTGCTCGATGTCCGAGTAGTGTTGTTTACCGCGGCGAGCCGAGGCGGCAGGATGAGACAGAGCTGCAGAGCTGGGCAGCCAGTGGAACCCCCAGCTGAGGCTGAGCCCCCTCTCCCTTCCCCAGGCCTGAGCACATGCAGAGGGTTGGCAATCCTGCTGCTGCTGCCCCTCCCGGGATCCCCATCCACACTCCCCATCCGCATTCCCGGCACATCCGCTGTCCCTGAGCTGGGCTGCAGGCTCCCCTGGAGAGACACTTGCGTTATCTGCAAATGCCAAACAAGCTTGCAGAAATTTTTGCTCAAGGCTCCTAAAATCCCTAGGAGATTAATGGGTGCCCTGAGCAGGGCAGTTTTGGGAGCGCAGGGGGAAGGGGAAGGTCTCTGCAGAGCCCAAATGAGCTGTGAAGCCAATTGCTGCCAGGGCTTGGAGCAAATGCGTCTCTCCTGGCTACTGCAACCTGGCAGCACCTGGCCCCCGGCGGCCTCCCGTCTGTGCACAGGACATCAGGCTCCTGGTACTGCTCCTGGGTCACTGAACCTCCTTTCTGGTTTCTGGGGGAGCCCACAAGCCCTGACCCCACAGGGTCCAGCAGGTCCCCAGGCCTCAGATCCCCCCATCAATGCAGATGACCGTGATGGAAACAAGGAGGCTGCCACAGGCACATCCCACTCAGGATTCATTGGAAAAGTGGCTCCCAGAAGTTTCCCACCATTACCTACGTGCCCCCTCCAGGGTCCTGCTGCCCTTGCAGCCACCTCATGCACTGCTCAAACACCAGGTCCCAGGCAGCCCCATGGTGCTGTTCTGGCCGAAATCCCATGGAGAATCACCCACCATTCTGGGTTTGGCTCTTTGCCCAAGGGCTCCAGCCCTGCTCATGTTGCAGCCAAAGGGGTTTTGCCAGGGAATGTTGGAGGGACCTTACATGAGCCTGCTCCCATAGAGACAGTACCCTGGAAGGGCTCAGGCTCACCACCTGCCTGGCACTGGGCTTGATTTGATGATGAGGGGGCAGGATGGGTGCTGAGGCTGCTCAGCCCTGAGCCCTGGGTGCTGCTGGTGCGGAGCTGCCAGCGTGAATCAGCAGCACCCACTTAACCATTTCCTCACAGGGTCGCCATGGGCTCTGGAGGGGCCACGCTTCAGCCACGCCACAGCCACCAAAGCTCTCCACACTCCCTGGCTCCCTGAGCTCTGACCCTTGCCAGCCCCAGGAGCATTTCCCTGCCCCAGCCCCACGGGACATGCAGGCCAGCCCTGGGATGGGAATCCCACAGCCGCTCAGCTGGGTCAGAGTTGAGCAGCAAACCAGGCACAGCTCCTGCAGCTGCAAAGCCTCTTGTGATGCACATCGGTGTCACGGGTTTTCCCTGGGACCTGCCGCTGTGCCTTGGCCACTTCACCCCCCAAATGTGGCCACTTCATCCACTATACGTGGCCACTTCACCCCTCAAACATGGCCACTTCACCCTGCATGTGCGGCCACCTCAACCCCCATGTGTGGCCACCTCAGCCCCGTATGTGGCCACTTCAGCCCCTGTGTGTGGCCACCTCAGCCCCTGTGTGTGGCCACCTCAGCCCCTGTGTGTGGCCGCAGAGGGAGCAGCACGCGGGCACTGGTTCCCACGGTGGATGCAGGATGGCAGCCCCAGAACATGATGGGAGGTGCTGCTGCCAGGCTCCTCTGGACTTCCTTGGCTGAATCCATTTGTCCTTGCCACGAGTGGTTGTCATGTGGCCACAGTGGTGCATCATGGTGGCATTGGTGCTGCATCCTGAAATGGACTCTCAAGCAGCTCTGTGGTAAGGGAGAGCAAATGACTTTTCCTGTGGTCAAAAGCCCGAGGCCCAGCCTGTTTGCTCGGATTCCCACAGACCAGTGCAGCTCCCAGTGTGCATTCTCCTTGCCCTGGATGCTCTCAGCAATGGTCACTCACCCACTGCCTCCCAGCAACGGGGCTCACACCTGGCGTGAACCTCCTGCCTGGGGACAGAATGGGGACAGGTATGGGGACACTGTCTCGTTCTGTGCTCTGCTCCTCTCCTTGCAGTGCATCTGCCACCATCCTGCCTTAGCCAGGGGCTCTTTGCAGCAGAGGAACCTGCACCAGAGGCTCTGCAGCCACTCCTGCCCCTGGTCCCCACTGGGCTCAGCCAATGTCCCCAGAGGCAGGAGTGTGACATCCCCATCCCCTGCTCCTTGGCTGCAGGAGAGATGCTGGGTCTGGGACAACAAACACACCTGGAGAGAGCAACCTGGGGACAGGGGACAGCAGGACTGGACTCTCCCACCTCACTGGGGACAGGGCTCTGCCAGCCAGGGCTCTGCCATGGGGGTGTGGGCAGCTGCCCATGCCCTGCCCGCTGTGTCAGCAGCACCAGCCTCTGCATTGCAGCAGCCTCCTGCCTGCGCAGGGCCACGGCCACGGCCCGGCCCCCAGAGAGGGCAGAGACCCCCCTGCAGCAGCGGGGCAGCAGGAGCTGCCTGGAGGGTGAGGACAGTTGTGTCAGTGCTCAGCGCCGAGCAGGCTGACAGGAGAGACGCGCGGAGGGGCCGCTTCTGCAGGAGCAGCCCAAGGGCATGTGCAGCAGGAGCTGGGACAAACTCCACTGTCACTTGATGCCAAGCGCTCTGTGGCTTCTCTCTGGCAGCTCTGAGGAAGCGAGGGGCCAAAGCGGAGCCCCCCAGGCCCAGGGTACCCAAGCAGCAGTGCTGGGCTGGGGCTGGCAGCTCTCCACACCGCGGCTTGGCCGCCGGCTCTGCAGGCGCCAGGCATCACCACCAGCCTCCCTGATGCGAGATGATGGGCTGCACTGGCAGGGCTGGGGGCTGGCAGAGGGCTGGCAGGAGGCTGGCAGGGGGCTGGCAGGGGGCTGGCACGTGTGGCACAGGCGGCCGAGGCAGCTTGGCAGAGTGGGGGCACACGCACGTGCGAGGGGGTGCGAGGATGGTCGTGCGTGGGGGTGTGTGGCAGGAGAGTGGCAATGAGGCGGCAGCGTTAGCTGGGAAGTGATGCAGAGCCAAAAATAACCCCCAGGCTGCGGCTCGGACCAGGTAGTGGCTTGGAGAGGGAGCTGCAGCAGCCATGTCTGCAGTGCCCCATGGCATGAGTGCCTTGCTGGGAGCAGCTGGGGCTGGCACTGTGCGCGTGGGTCCTGGGGTACACCCAGCCTTGGGTGTGCTCCCTCCCTGCAGTGCCCATCCCAGCCCTGGCACACTGGGGCTGTCACCCTGAGGGTGCCCTTGCCATGCCAGCACAGCCTCTGCAGCAAAACCCAGGGGCACAAGACCCGGGCACTGCACTGTGCCCGCGGCTTTCAGGGGGGACGATGCACACAGCACTTGCAGGGTCCCTTGGGGCTGTGCCACCAGGTGCTCTGTCACCACTGCAGGTGCACCAGGGCAGCCTGTGGGTGCTGGGGTGGGGAGGGCAGTGGCAGTGCTGTGGTGCCAGGCAGGAGCAGTGGTGGCTCTGTGAGTGCCAAGGACAGTGCCTATTCTGTGGGTGCCAGGCAGTGACAGTGATGGTGCTGTGGGTGCCAGGCAGGGACAGGGGCTGTGCTGTGGGTGCCAGGCAGCGGCAGTGGCAGTGGCAGTGCCGTGGGTGCCAGGCAGGAGTGATGTTGGTACCATGGGTGACCGGCACTGGTGGTGATGATGCCACGAGTGACAGGCAGTGGCAGTGGTGGTGCTGTGAGCGCCAGGCATGGGAGTGCCGTGGGTGCCAGGCAGGGACAGTGGCGGTGCCGTGGGTGCCAGGAGGAGTGGTAGCAGTGCCGTGGGTGCCAGGCAGGCGCGGGCGCCGCGTGCTGCCAGCTGCGGGGGGACGCTGCTGTCCCCCATCCATCTGCGTCTCGGCGGCTGAGCGAGGGACAGTCACGCGTTTATTTTTAACCGTCTGGGGAGGGTGGAGGGGATTGGTGCCTCCCTGGTTATATCACTAAATCCCTGCCAGGCTCTGTTAGTTCCAGCACAGCGAGCCCTGCACCGCGCTCCAGTAACTGTTTCAGGTCCCCGTCCTCCTGGGGCCATGCCCTGCCCCAGGGACACCTCAGGGCCAGCTGTGTGCACAGCTGGAGACCGTGGGCACTCACCAGTGTTCCCCACAGGACCCTGTGTCCCCAGCCCTGCCCTCCCACCCCACCATGGGGCAGAGCACAGGCAGCCAAGGCCTCCCTCTGCCCATTCCTCCTGCCCAAGGAAGGGATGGTGTGTGAGGTTTACAGCCACATCCCTCTCCCACAGCCCTTTTGGGGACAGGGCAGGAGGAAATCTGAGCTGCTTGTGGCACATTCCCCCATCCTGGTTGCAGATGCCAGGCAGGATAGGCTCGTGCTCTCCTGTGGAAACGCTGTCCAAATCCAGGTCAGGATGGGGATGATGAGGAGAGCGCCCAGGAAGAGGCCACCGCAGTCCCCACTCTGTCCCCATGCAATGCCACCCCCAGCCACCAGCCTCCTCCCAGCTCTCGGCAAAGTGGCAAAGGGTTAAGCCACGCAGCAGGGCCACGTGACGCTCGGGGGATGCCGTTTTTCTGAAGATCAGGACGGATTAGGGTGGAATATCAGGACGAGAATTTCTTGGGCGGCGCATCCCCTGACCCTGCCATGGCCCCTCGCCCAGCAGCTCCCAGTGCTGAGCCAGGCCCCGGCCGGTGAGCACCCACTGTGCTGCTCCCTGCGATTCCCTCCCAGCATCGCTGGCTCTGGGGGTGTTTGGATGGCACCAAGTGGGTGGTGGGCACTGGAGGAGTCTGTGGGTCCAGACCTGGAGCAGGCACTGTCCCCGTGCCTGTGCCCTGTACCTGGATGCTTGTCCCACAGAGCTGTTGGCAGGAAGAACGGGGGTTCCCTGCACCCCCATGACTCCTCTCTCCTGTCCCCTCAGTGCATGAGGCTGGTGTTTGCCCAGGAAACCCCCAGCGCCTGCTCCGACGCCCGAGGCAGCGCCGGGAGCCATGTCGGGTTCCTACGACGAGTCGGCATCGGCCGCCGAGGAAACGACCGACAGTTTCTGGGAGGTGAGTCCCGGCCATCCTCTCCTCCCACAGACCCCTCTGCTACTGTCACTGCACCCCGGGGTGTCCCCTGGGCTGGCAGCTGCCCTCCTTTCTCTGCCTGAGAGCATCCCTGCTGTGGTGGCTCTGTGTCTGAGCTGGCTCTGCTGAAGGTCTCAATCTTGGCTGTCCCTGAGTGACAGAGGGGTTGGAGGGAGTTGGGCTGGAGCAGCCCCAACCCAAAGCTCCATCTCTGCACCCCCAAATTGGCTGCTGCTTCCCCTGTAGCCACCCCAGGCCAGCTTGGGCTGGAGCCAGGCAGGATGGTCACAGCCTCGACACCTGCCTGTCCCCGTGCCCATGCCAGGTGGGGAACTACAAGCGCACGGTGAAGCGGATCGATGATGGACACCGGCTCTGCAATGACCTCATGAACTGCGTGCACGAGCGGGCCAAGATCGAGAAGTCCTACGCCCAGCAGCTCACCGACTGGTCCAAGCGGTGGAGGCAGCTCATTGAGAAAGGTACCATGGCTTCCCCGGGAGGAGGGTTTCCCTGGGACACCTGGGTCCCTGTGTACCATCACAGCTTCACCTGGCAGAAATGGAGGGGGTAAGGGCAGTGGAGTGACCCCCAGCTGTCCCCTCGGCCCCCAGGTCCCCAGTATGGCAGCCTGGAGAAGGCATGGGCCGCGATCATGACTGAGGCGGACAAGGTGAGCGAGCTGCACCAGGAGGTGAAGAACAGCCTCCTGAACGACGACTTCGAGAAGGTCAAGAACTGGCAGAAGGACGCCTACCACAAGCAGATCATGGGGGGCTTCAAGGAGGCCAAGGAGGCTGAGGATGGTTTCCGGAAAGCCCAGAAGCCCTGGGCCAAGAAGCTCAAGGAGGTGAGAGAAGCACAGTGTCCTGGGGCATCCCTGTGTCCCCAGGTCCAAGTCTGTGTCCCCAGTCCAGGCTGGGAGAGATGCATGGCACCTCCCCACAGGCAGAGGGGCTGGCAGGGGTCTGTGACCACTATTCTGATGTCCCTTCCCTGTCCTCTCCACAGCTGGAGACAGCCAAGAAAGCCTATCACCTGGCGTGCAAGGAGGAGAAGCTGGCCATGACCCGCGAAGCCAACAGCAAGGTGGATCAGTCCAACACTCCTGAGCAGCAGAAGAAGCTCCAGGACAAAGTGGAAAAGTGCAAGCAAGATGTGCAAAAGGTGAGAGGCACTGCCCTGTGCCGAACGTGTGGGGCATTGGGCAAGGGAAACCAGTGGAGATGGCTACCACATCCCTTTCTCCACCATCAGTTTCCATTTTCCCATCCCTGTGCTCCTGGAGAAGGATAAGGACTTGCAGGCAGTGCTCAGGGGATTGTGAGCTGGGCAGGGATTTATCCCACTTATGGGGGCTGATTCCACCCACTGAGGCTCCTGGCTCGATTTGGACTCCCCAGCTCTGGTGACCCCCACACCAGAGCTCTCAGCACCCAGAAATGGGCTCTGAGGCACTCGAGGTACAACCAGGGTCCCTCCTGCATTTTTGCAGACTCAGGAGAAGTATGAGAAGGTGCTGGATGAGCTGAACAAGTGCACCCCGCAGTACATCGAGAGCATGGAGCAGGTCTTTGAGCAGTGCCAGCAGTTTGAGGAAAAGAGGCTCAATTTCCTCAAGGAAATGCTCCTGGACATCAAGAGGCACCTGAACCTGGCCGAGAGCAGCAGGTAGGGACAGTGAATCCTGGCCAACACGATGGTCACCAAGAGGCACCAGAGTGGCAGGAGGCTGTGCTGGAGCCTGGCGCCCCCTGGTGCCTTGGAGGACACACAACCTGGCCCCAGGTGACACAGCCTGGGCACATCCCTGTCCCGCACTGTCCCCGGGGGTCCACCGTGACCCACAGCCCCCCAACCATGTCTCTCCCCACAGCTATGCCAACGTGTACCGGGAGCTGGAGCAGACCATCCGCATGTCGGACGCACAGGAGGACCTCCGGTGGTTCCGCAGCACCAGTGGCCCCGGGATGCCCATGAACTGGCCCCAGTTTGAGGTGAGGCTGGGCACCCTGGCTGGGTGCTGGCAGCCCTGCGGGGCAGCCAGGCACTCAGGGGTTGATCACTCTGTGCTTGCAGGAGTGGAACCCGGACCTGACGCACACGATAACGCGGAAGGAGAAGCAGAAGAAGGGCGAGGGCGTGGCCCTGACCAACGCCAGCAGCGCGGGCGACACGGGGGCTCAGGCGGGCGAGCGCGGGAGGTGAGGGCCGGCATGAAGGGGAGGTGCCATGAGAGGCACGGCCTTTGCCTGTGCAAGCATCTGGGGATGTGGGATGTCCTCGGTGACAGCCACCCCTCCCTCTCCTCCCCCTCCCAGCGTGAGCAGCCACGACCGCGGGCAGACCTACAGCGCCGAGTGGTCCGATGACGAGGGCAGCAACTCCTTCAACACCAGCGAGGCCAACGGCGGCGCCAACCCCTTCGACGAGGAGTCGGCGGGGAAGGGCGTGAGGGTGCGGGCTCTGTACGACTACGATGGGCAGGAGCAGGATGAGCTCAGCTTCAAAGCAGGTACGGTTCCTTGCCAGTGCCAGGTAGGATGGGGCTCGTCTGCTGGAGGTGCGGGTGTGAAATCCCTCAAATAATTTCTGAGTTGGCCCAGCCCTTCAAAAGGTTGAACTGCCAGGAAGGGGGAGGCAGGAACTGAGCCCAGATGCAGAAGGGACAGGAGCAATGGCGGGACAGGGCACATGAGGGCTCATGGGTTACCCCTTCCCTTTCTATCCTATGAACTGGCGTGCCCAGGATGAGTCCTGCAAACCCCCAGCAGCTCCATCCCAGGGAGAAAAAGGGGGTGGGAGAATTTCCAGCACCTGCAATGAGCTCTTCCCTTCCACCTTCCTCTCCAGGTGATGAACTAACCAAACTCGGTGAGGAAGACGAACAGGGGTGGTGCAAAGGGCGCTTGGACAACGGGCAGCTGGGGCTGTACCCCGCCAACTACGTGGAGGCAATCTAAGTCTTGTGGTGTGCTCCTCGTCACCGTCAGCAGATAAATCCACCCTCCGTTGTCTCCATCTCTCCACCAGCCAACCAGCCATTCTGCCGTCTGGTCCTTCACTCCTCACCCTTAGAGATTCAGACATATTTTCCGACCAAGCTTTTATTTTTTTAAGAGTTGTCTCCGAAGAGTATTTTGCATAGTCGCTTTCTTCTAAGATAACGTGAAGCGAAAGATGACGTTGTCCGTTCGTCTACGTTAGTTGAATTTTTTTTTTTCTGAGCGAAAAGCCGATACCTCAAGATCTTAAAGCCCAACCAGTGAGAGCTCCTGATTGGTTGGTTTTTAAAGATACTGAAATCATGAGCCGCCTTCTGATTGGCTGGAACTGTTCCGAAACGCACGGCGCCGAAGTTCCTGGGACCAACCAAATTCATCCCAGAAAACCGAGAGGGATTGGAGTCTGGCCCATTGGGTTGGTTTTTTTTGGTGTTTCCATGTTCTCCCCAGTTCATCCTCCCGCCCCGAGGAAGGGGGTGAATGCCCCCTGCAGCCATCCTTGTGCCCAGGTGAGGTGGGACCAGCCCCGCCATGGAGCTTGCTGGCATCTCCTCAGCTTCCTCCTCCTCCCGGCTGGGCTCAGCACACCTGGAGCGTGCAGAGGCTCCCGAGCTGATGCCCGGTCTGTGCTGCAGGGAGCAGCATCGCCCTCCAGGTGGGCAGGTGTCCAACGCACACCAGATCCAGGGGGGATGGCCCTAAAATCCAGCGCTGTCCGGAGAAGGACGCAGCAGGGCCCAGTGCTGCTGGAAGCACCTTCACGCCCAGCCTGGGAATAGAGAGGACTGCCTTGTGCACTGCTGGGGACGGTCCCCATCCACCCCTTCCTGAAGAGAGGCAGGAGCAGAGCAGGGACGGGGGATGAGCACTGCCTGGCCTTGCAGGGTGCCGGCAGGAGCTGCAGCCGGAGGAGGAGGGCTCAGGATACCCAGCCCAGGCGGAGCAGCTGCCTGGAGAAGACAGCCGAAAACAAGACACGCCAAGGCAGGGGAATGGCCGCAGGCTTTGCCTTTCGCTTGTCCCTACAGAGCTCTACCCCTCCTCCCCTGGGCTCTGCCCCTGGCCCCGCAGGTCCCACGGCTGCTGCCACCCAGCACGGCCACCCCCACCCCCTGCCTCGGGTGCATTTGCCATCCTGAGCTCTTCCCTACAGATCATCTCTCATTTCTTTCCATGCCATCACCCTTAGCAGCACCAATGCCATCGGCTTCCCGCACGCTCCTCCTGCTCCTATCCTGCCCCCTCCGTTGGTTCGTGAATTTTTTGGCCCCAGGGATCCAGTGGATGCAGGGGAAGCACCGTGTGCTGGGCACGGTGGGCGGGAGCCATCCAGCCCCTGCCAGGTACCGGAAAAAAACCCACAAAGTCAGAAAAGACCCAACCAACCACCTGTCTCAGCAATGCACCCTGGTTTTTGTACATTGATGGTGTAATTTAAGAAGTATATATATAATATATATATCTCTCGTGATTGTATTTCCGTGGATACAACAACAAAAAGCAGCAAGAGAAAATAACCGAGCTCTGTCAGCGTCCTTGGCTCTGGGGTCTCCTTTGCTGTGCGTCTGTCTCACCCTCCAGGGACCGGGTTATGGACCCCCACAGCACCCCCAGGTAGCAACACCCCCACCCCAAGGTTTTGGGCTGCAGCAGGATGGGGGGCTCGGATGCATTGCATCCGAAGGGGAGCAGCCACTGCCTGTGGGGACTCCTGTGCCACTGCCAGACAAAGCCTTGGGAAACCCACGGAGGGGCTCGACATGATGCAGGTTCTGGGGCCATTCCAAGCACCAGCCCTGAGCCAGCACTCTCCTGAGCCTGTGAACAGGCAGAGCAGGTTGCTGTCACCTCCTGCCCTCCACCACCCTGCCAGAGGACCTGTGAGGGGGACACGAGGTCTGGGGCACCACCGGCCCATCCTCACAGTGCCCCCACTCCGGCTGTGTTGGGTGCACACAGCAAATCACAAGACACACTTTGCTTTTTTTTCTTCTTTCCCCCCACTTTTTAGTTTTTCCACCTCCTTTTCCAAAGGCCAAGGCAATTTTCCTCCCTGCCCTGCTCCTCGCTGCCCTCCATGCCAGGATGTGAGCAGGGCTGTCTGGATCCACTGCTGTGGGAGCAGCACAGAGCAAGAACAGAAGGGAAAGGCAATAGCTGGCACCAGCAGATTTTTTAAGGACAAGAATCAAAAGACCAAGAACCAGGTATTTTTCCTTTTAAGCTCCCACAGAACTTCTCTGGAAGCCTGGGCCAACCCTCGGCATTTGAACCTAAACCACAACTCGTCACCAGCCAAAACTGAAAAGCAAATAAACAAATAAAAAACCCTATAATATAAAAGATCAACATTGTCAGGTAACTCTGACTCTGGTGCAATGAGCAGGTGAAGCAATTCCCAGCTCTCTGCCCCAGTCCAGCCTCGGCAGATCACACTCTGGATTTATTGTCCAGAGGGAAATGGCAAAGCTGCCATCTCCATTTCCCCAAACTCCGGAATCAGGCAGTCCAAGTAAAATCCAAATCAAGGGAAGAGCTTTGTGTCAGGGGACAAAACCTGGGGTCTTAGGAGGACTCTGGTGGCCCCATGGACAAGGATGGGGGACCCAGCTTGGGGGACCCCCACTGTGCACAGCCTCACACCCACATTTACAGCTACTCCTTTTACAGAACTCCTGTTTGCAGCCCCGAGTCCCCATGAAGGGGAGAAGTTGAGCAAATCCTGGAGTGAAAAGCAAAGGGGAGATGCACCTGTCCCAAGAGGGTGCCCAAGGTGGCACAGCTCCCATGGCAGGCAGCACCCTTGGCTGGTGCCAGGCTGCTCCCACAGGGATTGGGACAGGACCCCACCATGAGCAGCAGTGGATGTCCCTGTCCCTGTGGGTGTCCCTGTCCCTGTGGGTGCCATTGTCTCGGCTCATGCCCCAGGCTTTTTCCTCCCTGAACAATGGCTGGGGTGAAGCCACCTACAGCCAGAACGCGGGAGGGAGGAGAGGAGGGGGGACAAGCCCAGCCACCGTGCCCACCCCTCCCATGGGAGACAAGGGCTCTGCACGGGCCTTGCCCTGCTGGAGGTGAGAGGATCAGGTGAGGGGACCAGGGCCTGCTGGAGGTGAGGGGATCCCTGTGTCCGTCGCCAGCAGGTCCTGGCAGGGGAAGCCTCGCACTGCAGCCGAGGTCCCTGCTGCTGGCAGAGGGTCTCTGTGGCTGGGGCAGAGGGGGGCAGCAAAGGTCCCCCGTCCCTCCCGGCGCTCAGCCGGTCCCGCCGCCGCTCACACCGGGTGGACGAACTGGTAGACGAGGCGCTGGGAGATGTCGGGCTTCCGGATGATTCCTTTCTTGTAGTACTGCCGGATGGAGCGGCTCAGCTTGTCGTAGTTCATGGCCGGGCGGTTCTTGCGGATGCCCCACAGCCGGGCCACCTGCGCCGAGTCCTCGATCTTGAAGATGCCTGGCAGGGGAGCGGGGCAGGGAGGGTTACAGCATCTGCTGCCCCACTTCAGCCCCCCAGCGCCCGCCCCGGCGCCTCTGGAGCACCCCCGCCCACCTTTGTCCTTGTTGAGCCAGCGGATGAAGCGCCCGTAGTTGTGTGGTTTCAGCAGCAGCTCCTTGAGGAACTGCCAGAGGTGGATGGGTTGGCCGGCGCAGGACGAGTCCACCTCGCTGTCGGCCCAGCTGGTGTCACCTCCTGCCACGGGAAGGCACGGGTGAGAGGAGGGAAGGGACAGAGCTCACTGCTGTGCACCATCCTAGGGAACCGCCCGAGTCCTCATCAGGGACCCCCGCCCGACGCCAGAGGCTCGCTGGGGCTCAGCCCAGGCACTGGGTCTGGAAGTTTTGCTTTCTCCTCCCTGTCTTGGAGCAGGGAGAACAGCTCAGTCCCGCCCTTGCGCAGCCCGCAGGGGTGCAGGGGGTGTGGGACAGGGCCAGTGAGGGGTTCGAGCCATTTCCCCTTCGCTGCAGAGTGCCGTGAGACTGCTCTGGGGCAGAGGGAGTGTAACTGCGCGGATCCCACAGCGGCAGCTGCTCCAGTGTTCCGGATAATCGCAATTAGCAGGGAGGGACCCCTCAAGGACCCCGGACCTGCCCGAAGCAGGAGTGTGGCCAGTGGAGCTGAGCCCACACAGAACTCACCGCAGTATCTCACGTCTCCAGGGGCAGCCTTCTCCTTCATCCAGGCGGCTGGAAGGGAGGAGTGGGGGATCAGGGGGGCATCTCCTGCTGCACAGCATCGCCCACCCTCCCCAGCTCCCTCCCGCTCCCTGGCACTCACCAGACTTCCAGATGTCGAGGTGGGCGTGTAGGATGTCGCCGCAGGTGGGCGAGCGCTGGCAGAACTGCTCCTCGGACATGGCACACAGGTCCTTTCCCGACAGCTCCTGGAACGACTTCCCGATCTGCGGCAGCCGGTACTGGTGCTCCGTCCACAGGATCCACTTCTGCACATTCCCGGGGCTCCAGTCCGTGGGGTCTGGGGGCAGAGAGGGGTGAGTGTGGCCAGCCAGGAGCCGTCCCCTCCTCCCGCTGAGGAGCAGCTGCTCTCCCCCAGACGCTCACATGTGGCTGCAGCCCCCCAGGAACCATCCCCTTCTCCTGTAGAGGAGCAGCTGCTCTCCCCCAGACCCCCACACGTGTCTGCAGCCCCCCAGGAGCCATCCCTTTCTCCCGCAGAGGAGCAGCTGCTCTCCCCCAGACTGTCACACACGGCTGCAGCCCCTCAAATGCAGCGTGGCTTTGGCTCCCACGCCAGCACATCCCTCCCTGGCCGCACCACGAGAGCACCGGGAGCACCCACCTGCGGCGATGTTGAGCAGCTTGCAGGCTGTCTCGATGTCCTTCAGCACCTCGCCCACCACCATGCTCTGCACCTGCTCCAGCGAGTGCTCCTCCAGGTGCAGGCTGTCCTGCAGGTCCCCCTCGGGCCCCAGCCCCAGGCCCTGGCTGTCGATGATGGGACATTGCTCCGGCTCCTTCCGCGCCTCCTCCCGCCCGCCCTGGGCGCTGCTGTGGGACGGTTCCCCGGCGCCCTTGGTGGCCCAGGCCGTGTCCTCCGGGTAGAGCATGTCGAAGTAGTGCAGGCAGAAGGCTGGCAGGGGCTGCTCGGGGGTGCTGGGAGGGCTGGGGCTCTCCGGGCAGCCCCAGCTCCGGGGGTCGGGGTCCCGCGGGGGTGGCAGCAGCGGGGGGTCCGGCCAGGCGAGGCGGCCGGGGGGCAGAGTGGTCAGCCCGGGGCTGGCACTGCCCATCCCTCCGCTCAGCGCCGGCTCCAAACCTGCCCGGGGAGGAGAGAGGGGCAGAGCTCAGCCCGGCACCGCTCCTGCCTTCCCGCCCAGCAGCCAGGCACAAAGGCAGGAACTAAGCCTGTTAGAGGGGAAAAACCCTCCAAAGAGCCCCACTGTGCCCCGCGAGCCTGCGGATGAGTGCGGGGTCAGCCATGGCTGGGGGGGCTGTCCCGGCTTTGGGAGCACCAACAGCAGCAGCCAGCAGGGAGAAGGAGCTCAGGACATGAGCAGGATCTGACTCCTGCTCAGGGTCTGGGGGGTCAGGCTCTCCCCAGGGGTTGTACCCCAGGCTGGCAGCAGCTCAGTCCCAGCTGGAGCTGAGGCCTCGGTGGGAGGCAGTGGGGGACACTGGGGAGGCTCCCCAGCACCTGCACAGGACAGCCCTGGAGTGATGATGGATGCTTGAGCCACAGGGACATGTTTCTGAGCATGGGAAACATCCTCTGCTGCTTCCACTTGAGGCACAGCAGCCCCCAGACCCACATCTCCCAGGAGGGACAGAGCCCTTGGTCACAGTTGCCAACCCCCAGATGAGAACTCTCCTTGTAAGACAGGACAATTGCAATTACCTTCACTCCCTTGCAAGAAAAACTACCCCAAATCAGCCTGTCCCCATCTGTCTCTGCAAGCAGGGAGTCCCGGAGGCCACGGAGAAGAGGATGAACCTGCTGAATTTCCATGGCAACACCAGGGAATGGCTCCATCCGTGGAGAAACCTCCCCAAAAACCATCCTGAGACTTTGGGAAGGGGAAGCCCCTGCCAGGGAGAAGCTGCTGATGGGCATGGCCAGGGCACTGCCCAGTTCCACCACCTTCAGCATTGCCTTTTACAAGAAGAAGAAGCAGCATCCCAAATTGGTGGTTTAATAGCAGAAAAAGGAGCTTTAGCAATGGAGCTGGCACTGGGAAAGGAGCGTGCAAAGCTTGAAACCCCTCAGAATATGAGGCAGCTCTGAAGGGGAACAGGAGGCAGTGGCCAGGGAAAGGGGGTGCCCTGTTGCTCCAAAGCCCAGCTGAGGGGAAAAAGGTTTAAAAGACATGAGAGGAGAAGATCCCACAGGGTTCCTCCAGGCAGAGCACAGCCCCCAAGCACGGGGGTGGTCAGTAAAGGAGGGACACTGGGGACCCAGCCCTGTGTCCCATGCTCGGGGGAGAGGTTAATGTGGCTCCTGAGGCTTCAGTGCTCCCAAGGATATGGGTTTTGAAGTTCTGCATTGCTTGCACTTGGGGGAAGCTCATCCCTTCATCCTTGGAAGAGCCCAAAGAGCTCAGAAAAACCCGTGGAAGAGCCAGGGACACCCAAACAGCAGTCTGAGCCTGTGGGGACCTGGGGAGGGATTGCAGGTTCAGGAATTGGAGCCCAAGTCCCTGAGTGGTTTTAGTGGCACTGCAGCAAGGAGGAGGACAGAGAGGGTACCCAAACCCTCTTCTGGTCTGGGGCTGCCTCCACCATCCAAACAGTTTCCCTGAGAGATGGTGCCTGCTTCCAAACCTCTCCTTGATTTTCTTGGGATTAAAAGAAGAGCTTTAGGAGATCAGCCCTAAATCCAGCCTCACGCTGCTCCTGGTACAAAAGGGAAGTGGTAACAGCTTGTGCAGCTCCTGCTGGTGCACAGTGCTGGCCATGGGGGTGTCTGGGGTGGGGACAGGTGCCTCATTCCCAGCGCCTCTGGGATGTTCTGAAGTCCTGGTTCATCCTCACACACGGAGGAGCAGGGCTATGGAACCACCCTCCAGAACACCACAGGATGGATGGCACCAGCCTCATCTTCCCCCTCATCCTGTTCCCCTCCTCCCAGATGGGACCAGAGGGACCCAATCCCTTGGGAAGTGTCCCCAAAAGCCTGAGCTCTGCCCCACCAAGGGCGCTGTACTCTCAGGGCGGGGGCCGCTGTTTGACTTTCTCCCGCTGTGGCACGCGGGCGGCCGGGCTGGGTGGGACCTGTTTGCACTGAGAAGCCACTTCAGGTGGCCTTTTTCCCCCTCTTTCCCTACCTCTTCTTGCATTTCCCTGCAAAGGGAGAGCTGGAGGGGCAGCCCCAGGTGCACTGGCCCACATGGCACCCAACACCCTTCCCAGTCCCGGCCCGAGCCGAGCGAGGCTGAGCTGGTCATTGCATCAGCCTTGGCAGACACTGCTCCACGGGGCTCAGATGGGCTGGTGGGATGGGAATGGGGTGATGGGACTGGGATGGGGCTCCTGCACTTCCCAGGGCATGGAGCCAGCACGAGCCCGGGGCTGTGGGTGGTGCTGAGTCATGGCTCAGCCCCACAAGCCTGCAGGGACCCAGCCCCACACAGACCCTGCAGCCAACGGGGTAACAATGGGGCCAAGGACCCCTGTGCCAGGGTAGGACCCATGGCTCAGGGTGGGACATGAGCACCAGCAAGGGTGGAACGCTGGGATCAGCCCTTGAGAGCGAGAGAAAAAAAAAAAAAAAAAGAAAAAAAGAAATTCACCCGCCCCTCACCCTCGAACAATGGGTCCGTTAATTAAAATCCAATCTGCGGTGGAACAGGTTGTGCCGGAGCTCGGGAAGCCCTGTGGGGCTGGGGAGGTTGGCCTGCTGTGGGAGGGGTGCTGCTCACAGCACCCGGGATGTCTCCCAAGCCCCCGGGCACTTCCGAAAGCCCTTCCCAGGCAGCCGGGGTGAGGGAACAGGGCCAGGCTCCACGGTCACCTCCAGCCTCAGGGCTGGGGACAGGGGTGTGCTGTGCTGTCCCAGGAGGAACTGGGGATGTGTGGGACCCAGATCTGTCCCAGACTGCCCAGAGCGGCCTGGATTAAGCAGGAAAAGAGGCTTGGGGTCCCTGCACAAGCCAGGGCTGCAGCCACTCAGAGGCTGCTGACAATTTGAGATCCTGCCAGCACGTCCCAAGCACACTGCAAGCCCCAGAGTGACAGCTGTGCCACGTCCTGCTGCCAAACCCTGTGCCACGCACCCTTCTTATCTCTGGGTGGAGGAAGGAGGGTTGGCCAAAACCTCCCCACAGCCAGGGCAGGGACTGGGAACGGTGCTGGGGGGCTGGAGAGGTGACAGAGCAGCAGGCTGGGGAGGTGACAGAGCGGGGGGCTGGGGAGGTGACAGCTCAGGGGGCTGGTTCTGGTACCTGAATGGTGACAGGGTTGGGGCCAGGGCAAGCCCCAGGCTCACTCTGATGTACCCCCGGGGGGATGCAGCCCGTCCTGGGGGCCCTGGACCCTTGGCTTCCCACCAGACTCCTCCAACACCACCGAGGTGCCCTGGCTCCTCCTGCCATTACCTGCATGGCTGCTGGCACGGGGACCAGGTGTCCCCACGAGTCCCCACGCCCTGGGTCAGGCTGCCCTCTCCATCAGCGCAGGGAGGCAAACAGCAGTGACAGGGGACAGGCACAACCTGCCAGTGACCTGAGCAAAGCCTGGTGCTCCGTGTCCCCCCGGTGAGCAGCAGAGCTTGATGTTCCCCATCTGGGGCCAGGGAGCCCCTATTTATAGCAGCACCTTCTCCCCGGAGCTCCCAGCCCCAGAGAACACCAGTATTGTGGGGAGTTGGCACCCTCACGGCGTTTGTGTTTCACTAACCAAGCAGAACCACGAAAACCAAACCCACAGCCAAAGTGACTTTAGGGCTGACAAAAAAACCACCCCAGCAGGAAAGCAGCTGGGACAGTGCAAGTCTGGAAAAGGGGTTCAGCTTCACAGAGACACCCCGGAGCTGGCAACTCCTCAACAGCCACCCAGGATGCTCCATAAAGGGTCCCAGCTGCTGGTTTGTCACACGGTGCCCCAAAGCTCTCTGTCCTCTGCCTGGCACAGGGGCTGGTGGGACCCTGGGTGTCCCAGCTGTTCCCAGGTGGGCTCAGGAGGAGCCAGCCCCAGGAGTCCTGGCTCCATCCCACCCTCCTTGTTTGAGCAAGACAAGGTTGCAAAGACACAAAAATAGCAAATCCCATTTAATTTTAGGTGATACCATCCAGAGAAATGCCAGGAACCTCGCACCAAGGGACAACCCATCCCTGTTTAGCCCTCATGACACCTAAAGGTGCAAGGGGCTGTGGGATGGGATACTGACATGGGACAGCACCGTGTCCACCCCAAACTGGTGCTAAAAGCAGGACCTCCTGGAGGAAGGGAAGGTGGGCTGGGCGGGTGCTGGGGGAGCACAGAGAGCCGGGGGTCGTGGCAGCACGGGTGCCTTACCTCGAGGGTGTGCGGGCTCAGAATCCACATGGATGCCAGCGCAGGGTGGGAAGAGCCGTCGCTGTGGCACTCGGCGCGGTGTGCGCGGGGGACATGGCCCCAGGTGAGGTGTCCCAGCACCGGCGGGGAGTGCTGCCAGCAGGACCGCGCCCGGCTCAGCGCCGGCCCCGCGGCGGCAGCACGGCCGGGCTGAGCCGCATCGGCCCTCGGTGGGCACCAGCGGGTGGGGACACGGATGGGAACGGGGCACCCCGCGTGGCTCCGGGGGCAGCAGAGAGAGGAAGCCACCGGCAGCTGTTCGAGGAGGATGCCGGCAGTGAGAGTGAGTGTCGGGGCTCAGCCAGAGCCTCCTTTGCCCATTATATCCAATTCCTTCCTTATTTACCTGAACAAACAAGCAGCGCTTACCTCAGCCGAGGTGTTTGAACAGCCCGGGCCGGGTTAACCCTTGGCAGGTGCGTCCAGGGCGGGCTCAGACCAGAACGGGCCTTGGGAGGGGAGTGGGGCAAACCCGGGCACCGTTAACCCCTTCCCACCCTCACACGGGTGAGACAGAGACAGGGACAGGGAGAGGGACGAGGACAGGGACAGACACCTGGCTCCTCCTGGAGTCAGACCTGCAGCACAGAGACCTGTCAGACGTGTGAGCATCCATGGCATGACATCACTCCCAGAGCAGGCTGGGCCATGCTGGGGCCAGGAGCATCCCTGAGGGATACCCCAGGAGCATCCCTGACCCGAACGCTGGAACCAGCCCTTGCCCAAGTGCTGCAGCCACAGACAGAGCCTCTGAGTGAGGGTGCACAGAGCTGTTGGGGGTGAAGGGAGCCCCTGACAGCACCCAAACTCTCCCACCTCAGGGACTCAGTGCTGTCCCCTGCCCGGGGGTCCCTGACTGCCAGATGGGGCACAGGGACACAGCCAGAACGCGCCGCACTCCAGGCCCAGGTTGTCTCCACCGGCATGAGCAGGAAAAAGCAGCTCTGAGCGAGACAGACACCGAGCTGGTATTTATTGTCCTTTTTTTTTAGCACATGAAGCAGGCAGGGCAGTTCAGGCAGTTCTCCTGCGCACGTAGCGCTGCCAAAACCAAACTCCCCCGTGCCCTAAAAACCCACGTCAGACCAAACCCCGCCACAAGCACCCGCAGGCTGGCCCCACGTCACCATGTCCCAGCAGGCACGTGGCCCGGCCCCGGCCCACATACCGGTGGCAGAGCTGGCATCCCTGGCTGCCCTGACCCGGGGCAGGCACAGCCGATAAGCCATCCATCGGAAATGTTTGCCCTGAGGAAATGAAAACCCTGGAGGAAGGAGACCCCGGTGCGAGCACCGGGAAAGGGCTTCGCTGCTATCGGCAGCGCCAGGAGTTTCTGCCTCCCTTTGAAATGCCTCAATGTTATCTTATCGTGGGGAAAGCTCCCCCTGGATCAGGGCTCCCGTGTCCCAGGGGAGTTCTTTTCCCCTGTTTTGGTAAACACGGCTGGGCCTGGGACACGTGGCAGTAGGGGGACCCCGGGACAAGCAGCTGTGTTGGGAAGCCACCAGCCCCTGCCTGGGCTTTGCCAGGGGTTGAGCATGTTTGATTGGGATGTGGAACATATTTACCACAGCCAGGAGGGGGGTCCAGGCCACTCAGTGCCCTCCCAGTGCTCCTGGCAGCCACAGCAGAGCTCTGCAGCCCACTCAGAGCATCCACTGCTTTGGACAAGGCCCCACAGGCACCCAAAGCTGCTCCCGTGTCACACCTCAGGATCCCCAGAGGGCACCTGGAGCAGGAGCATCCCAGCACAGCCCAGCAAGCATGGATCCCTTCCCCACAGCACAGAAACACGAGTGTGTGACTGTGGAAACTGAAGATGCAGAGTGGAGTCACCTGTCAACTCGACACCAGCCTGGCACCAGCCATGCCGGGAAAGCACCGTGGCCATCCCGCCCTTCCTGTGGCCACTCTGCTCCTGCCCCACAGCCGGGCTGTGGCTTGGGGGATGTCTGGTGAGCAGGGTTTGGTTTGCACAGGCTGTGCAAGCTGGATCTGCTGTGACACCACCTCCAGGTCACCCGTGTTTATTTGGTTTCTTTCAGCAGAACAAACACCAGACCAGAGCACCAGAAGGAGTCAGAAGCAAAGCAGAAGAGAGCACGACTGGGGACACTGAACAGTGTCAGATGTCACCATGTAGTGGAGAGTTCCCAGTCCCAGATCCAGAGCATCCCAGACCCATGTCATCCTGGGCTGTCTGGGACCTGTTCCCAAACTCACACCTCAGTCTGAAAGAGCTTTACCTACTTTTCTTATCGGCAGCAGCGGGATCTCGATAACAGAAAGAGATTAAAGGGAAAAACATTTGCTTTTCTGGGCTCAGGGAGAGCTGGGCAGTGCAGTACAGCGCTGCAAAACTGGGTGAAAGGCCCCAAAATGAGACCTCTGCTTCCCTCCCAGAGGGCTCAGGGGCTGGAGCCACCCAGTGTCACCAGTTCCTATGGGCTCCAGCTGTGCTGGGCTTTGGCCACGCCAGGCTCTGGCCACGCCAGCCTGGCCACACCAGCCTGGCCACACCAGGCTCTCCCCAACACCTTTCGCAATCGCAGCTCGGCACAGCTCTGCTTGCACATGCAAACCAGGAAAAGGAGAGATTGCAACACCTGAGGAACAACAAAAGAGGGAAATGAAGTCTGCCTTTTCTGCCCCATGTGCGCAGTTTTCGGTGCTTTTTCCTTGTCCTCCCTGTCAACCCATCAGCTCCAATTCCGGTGTCTTTTGCCACTGCTGAAACTTCAATGCTTGGGAACGCGGCCGGAGGGGAGAGATGGAGAAACGACTCATGAATCAGCCTGGAGGAATCTCTGCCCACCTGCCTGCAGCTAATCTCTGGCTTCATCACAAGAATAATAGATAAGCAGCCATGTCACATATAATAAAACTATTGAAGGCCCTTGATGTCACTGCACAAACCACAGAGAGCAAGGAGCCTGGCCTGTCCCCACACGCAGCTGTGCTTCCTGGTCCCCTGCAGTGGTGGGGCTTACTCTGCTCCAGCTCCTGCACAGGTTTTGGGAGAGTGGTGGCCCCTAAGTAGAGCTACAGTCCCTCTGAGAGGCTGCATCCTGCACCCCATGTCTGTGCCACAGGGCGATGATGGGACACGATGAATCCCCACTCCCAGGCTGCAGGGTGGGTGCTCAGGCTTTTTTGCAGCCCAAGGAGACTGGAAATGGTTGAAATGGTTGAAGTACCTTTAATGCATTCTCCCTACATGCTGGAGGGGTCCTGGGAGGGGAGGAGGCCTCTCCAGCAGAGCGCAAAATTACCCAGAGGGTCAGGGAGCACAAGTGCAGGAACCCACAGGTGTGCACGGAGGGGACGGTGCTTCTGATGGTGCAATGTCCCTGTGCAGATTTACCTGGGAGAGTGTCCAGAGATCCCAAACTGCTGGGATCGCTCCAGAGCCCAGACCACCGGAATCCCCTCTGACTCCTCCTTAGCCAGACCTACCCACTTCCCGTGCAGCCCCAGGGCGAGCGGGGCCGCTCCTCTTTATTCTCTTTATTACCCCACCGGTTCCCCCATCTCCCAGCTGCTGCCATAAACGCCGTTTACTCGGCCGCGTGTGTGCTCGGGGCAAACAGCCACGTTATTGCCGTGGCACCCGCCCGCGGCCCACCCTGATAGAGGAGCCGGGGCTCCCGGCCCTGCTCCGGCACTTGGTCTCCACTCGGAGCCTGATCCAGCTCCAGCTCCAGCTCCAGCTCCAGCTCCAGCTCCAGCTCCAGCTCCAGCTCCAGCTCCAGCTCCTGCTCGCTGCTCTCACACTCCATCCCCACTGTATGAGGTGGCTCCCGGTTGCTCCCGTGCCGCTGAGAGGGGACCATGGTGTCACCTGCATTCCAGGGCAGCCCTCCAGGGTGCGAAGGGGGTACTGGAGAAGCCGGTTCCATCCAGCAGTGCCAGGGTTGGTGGCTGCTCCACACTGATGGCACGGCAGGTTCGGGTGCTATCCCTTTGCTGAGCACAGAGAACTTGGTGGTCACCTGGCATCTCTCAAAGGCTGCCTCGCACCTGTGGTGGCAGGAGGTGACAGGGTCTGGCTATGGGGTGCCACAGTCCTGCTTCTGCAGCCTGGCCATGTCTGGGTGGGCAGCTGGGGAAGGACGGGCTGCGGGAGGTGGATGAAGACACCAGGGTTAGCCCAGCCCCTGGATCACCAGCTCCCCACCATTCCCATCCCGATTCCCCCCCAGCACCCCCAGGTTCAGTGGCACCCCGGGTGACGCAGGGGAACTCGTGGGACACCCAGCCAGGCAGGGAGCAGCGGATCCACCACCGTGTTTGCTGTTCCCTTCCCAAAGCCCTGCTCTTTTCTTCCTCCGGTGGCATTAAACTCCTGCTTTTGTCTCTTGGGATTAAAAGCCTGGAAATGGTTGCGGGTCGCCCGGCGGTGCCAAGAAGAGAGGGCTCAGGGCGGCGTGGGCACACCCCGCTCTCCGCAGAGTGAGGAAAGGTCACAGCTCCCCCTGCACCGCTACCGGAGATTTGGGGCGCAGAGAAGGGGAAGGATCCCGGTCTGGGCTCTCCATGCAGCTGCTGCATCAGTACACGAACCCCAAATCCCATCCAGCACGAGAGAACTGCCCAAAATAACCCACACAGGCACCGTACTCTTGTTTTGTCACTGTCACCTGCTCATCGCACCGGCACACGGGACAACGGGGTCAGCAGCCCCTGCCCGTGCCGGGGGCCGGGGCCGCTCGGCAGCAGCAGTTCCCAGGCACACACGGGCAGCCAGGTGAGACGGGCCGGGCCCGGTGCCAGCAGACGGGATGTTGTCTTTTCACACAGCCCCGGTGCGGGGCCGAGTGGCAGCGGAACCCTCCGCGGCTTTGGTTCCCACACTGGGTGCCATTGAGAAATGCAAATTCATTCTTCTGCGCCCGGTTCTCCCCACATGCAAAACGATCCTCGGGCATAACGGCCCCACGGAGCGACAGCCCGGAGAGCGTGGGAGCCGCTGGGCAGGGAAACACCCCGGCTGGGAGAGGGTGGAACGGGCAGCTCTGAGGGCCAGGGCAGCACACGGTGCCCCCGAGGCAAGCGACGCTCTTAGTGGTGATTTCTCCTTGGGTTCTGCATTGTCCATCCCAGGGGAACTGTAGAAGGTTCTGGCCCAGGGGGCAAACTCCTAAAAGTAACCCCGAACCCCACACTCTGGGCTCAGCTCAAAGAGCTGGTGGGGCAGGAGGGTGAGGGGCTGCGTGGTGAGGGGCAGGAGGGGTCAGCAGAGTCAGCCCTGTCCCATTGCTCCTGAGCCACTGAGCCAGGTTTGCAGGCCCAGGGGAGCAGGGAGAGGAGAGCACCCCTGTGCACAGAGGGCAGGGACCCCCCATCCCGCAGCCTTCCATGGAGCCGTGGGTCTGGGGTGCCGGAGGGGGCCGGGGACTCGGAGCTGCCCGCAGAGCGAGCCGTGACTCAGCGGTGACTCACCGAGCTCCGAAGGAAACGTGTCGCTCCCGTGAGCATCGCCCGGGTCCGCCGCCTTGTCCTGGGGGCTCAGCAAGGAGCCAGGACATGGGGGGTCATGTAGGGAAAACGGGGTGTGGGAGGTGGGGCAGGACCCCAAACGAAGTCCCGTGTCCTGTCTTCCCCCGCTGTGTAGTCACTGGGTTGGCCACAGAGCTTGGAGGAATTTACTTTTCCTTGGGAAACACACAGTCCTGGGGGCAGCTCCTGGGTATCCCCAGCCTTGTCAGCCTTCCTGACATCAGCACCGTGCGAAGCAGTTCCCGGAGCCAAGTCTGGGGAGGAGGGAGCTGTGACAGGCACCAGGAGCTGGGCAGAGGGGCCCCAGCACCTGTCAAAGCCTTGCTGGACACAGGCAGCATTCCTTGTGGCATCCCTGGTTTCAAAGGGCAGGATATTAAAGCAGAAAGCGATTAATGCTCTGCGAGGGAGCAGAGAGACAGAGCTCTGGCCCTGGTGTGGGATGTGACCCGAAAAGGCTCCATGTTCCCCTCAAAGGGCTGTCCTGGCCCCAAGCCCGGCTCTCCCCATCCCAACTGTCCCCATCCCAGTGCTGGCTGAGGCACCAGCAGAGCAAGGACATCACTTCTCTCCTCAGCAGTGGATTTTGAGTGCAGCAAAATGTTTGTTCTGTCAACACGTGCCTAATCCCCAACCAAAAGCTGATGAAAACACCATGGGGGGGAAGGATGGGAATGAGCTGCCCTTTGAGACAAAGCCCTGGTGGTGACAGCCACAGCCCCAGTGGGGGGAACTGGGATCCTCCACTGGCTCTCTGGTCCTGGGGTACCCTGTACCATGGCCTGTGCCCCAGGCAGGGCAGGGGAAATGCTCTCCATGGGGCAGGGATGGTCTCCAGCTGCAGGGATGGTCTCCAGCTGCAGCCTGGCCCTGCCACAAACCCAAGCAGGATCCTGAGCTCCACAGAGGAGGTGCAGAAAATATCCTTCCTCTGCAGGGATTGTCCAGCCTCAGTGATCAGTCCTGGCTCCTTTTTCCCTCAAAATGTAGCCAGCAGGTGCAGGTAACACACAGCAGTGTCCCCACACCAGCCTAGGACTGTCTTTGTCCCTGCTGACCCAGCACCTGCTGTGCCACCATCAACAGGCTCACGAACGTCACAAACAGGCTCACCTGAGGATTAGCATTTCCAGATGACCCATAAAACCTTTTTCCTTGTGGGATGAAACAACACTTTGTCCTATGAGGCTCGTTTCCAGCCTGGCTGGGGCCGGGCTGAGCAAGCAGAGCTGCCCCACTGCCCACCCTGGGGTGGTCCCAGCAGGGACCCACTCCCAGCACACAGAGGCATCAGCCCTGCACCCTTCACCCGCAAGAAAAAAAAAAAAAAAGGGAAAAAAGAACATACATTTAGCAGTTTCCATTTGTTTGCTCTTTAAATAATTGTTTCCTTATCGCTATTGATTTAGATCCTTTTAAAATTCTGACAAACCTGCTTCTCAGGCACCCTCAGCCGCTTCCTCCCAGCCTGCTCCCCACGGGCAAGGCAGAGCAGCCAGGCTCATCCTAAGGAGAGTTCCCAGCTTGGGGAGGCACCTGCAGGGTGTCAAGCCCCAACTCACCCCCTCCTTCCCCAGATGGACCAACCAGGCTGCTCCAAAGCTGTAGTTTGGGAATTTGTCCTCTCCCCATCCCACTGCAGAGCAGACACAGGGGCTTTGGGGCTGCTGCTGTGCCCTGCCAGGCCCGGGGGGCTCTGGGGGGACACCCCCAAGGGCACAGTGACCACGATTGCCCAACCCCCTCTGTGCAGAATCCAGCTCTGGCCACAAACAACCCCAGTTAGGGCAGCACAGTGACTGCTGGGGTGGAGGCAGGACAGGATGGGTTTAAGTGTCCCTCAAGCACAGCCAGGACATCCCTGTGGCCTCACTGGGGACAGGGACACTCTCTGCTGTCCCATGCAGCAGTGTCAGTCCTCAGGTGCCTCTCGCTGTCACCTATCAGAGGGTTCATGGCCCTGCTGGGCTCACAGGGGTTCGAGGGGCTCATCCCAGGGTCCCTCCAATGCCACCCTGGGTCTGGGGCTTCAGTGCCACAGGCTGACGTCACAGCCCAGCCTGCAGCTGTCAATTAATTGAGGAAACACGGCCACAGTAAACAGCAAGGAGGGAAAAAGCAGATTAGATAAGGAATGTGAGTTCTTGCTGTTTCCCCCTGGATGCCAATGCTGCACAGACCCTGCCAAGCCCAGCTGCTCCACACCAGAGGTGCAGAGAGACCCAGGAGAGGCTGAAAGCCTTGTCCTGCAGGATGGCTTTCCTAGAAAAGGGCATGGAAAAAGGACCTTACCCCAGCCCCAAGATTTAGGGGTCCCTCTCTCCCTCCCACAGAGCTGTGCACCACCCTGGGGCCACAGCAGAGCAGCCAGACCCCCTTTTGTCCCCAACATGTCACCCTTCAAAATGGGACACAACATGGGCCTCCTGGTGTGCAGACCCTTTCTTATTCCCAACCCAGAGGGGTGTGCCCATGCTGTCCCTGCCCAGCAGCTCCTGCCTGGCTCTGCAGCACTGCCTCAGTCCCACAGTGGTGGTGACAGGCCAAGTGACATGTGCCACCCCACTGCCCAGCCAAGCCTGGCCAGGACAGCAGCTGCTCCTGGAGGTGGGGTGACACGGCTCCAGCCACTGTCACCAGCAGGACTTGAAGCCTGGAAAAGCCACATCCAGCAGCTCCAAAAGGTTTTGTGGACGAGGAACAACCTCAGCTCCCTCTGCTGGCACCTGCCCCAGGCTGGGCCCATCGCCAGCAAACCCTGTTCAAACACCTCGGCTGGGAGCCCCCGGGTCCAGGTCATCCCCCCAGCCCAGCCCCTGTTCCCAACACCGTCCCCTGGCAGCACATGGAGCTGTGATTCCCACCGTGTCCCCACTCCTGGGCACGGCTGACCCACCTCACAGGACACTGCACCGCTCACCCTGAGAATAAAGTGGTGAAAACCAAACTTTTCTCCCCTCACTTGAAGTTTCTATGAAGGCGTCACTCCTGCAGGGAAGAGATAACCAAAATATGTGAATGGGATGAGGGAAGAGGCAGCTCTGGAGCCAGCCCAGCTGCAGCTGCTCCACAGAGCCGAGCCCGCAGCGTTCCATGGGGCAAACAGGGCTGGTCCGTGCCCACGCGTGCCATCTGCCTCCCCGCTGGGCTCCGCTGCGAGCTTTTACTACTCGGCTGTTTTATCAATGGGGTAGGAAACGTTTGAGATTAGATTTCCTTAAATAATTCCTGTGTAACTGGGAATTTTCCAACAAACACACAGGCAGAGAGAGCAGGTTGTGGAGAGCTTCCAGAAAGATCCCAAGTTCCCCCTGATCCTGCTCCTTCCCCGTGGAGCTCTGGTAGCACCCCACTACTGGCCTGGCCTCATTTCCCTCTTGGTCCATTAACATTCCCCTGTGCCTCCCAAGGGATCTGCAGAGATGCACGAGCAGAGTGTTGCATACCACAAGCTGCTGCTGCAGGATGTAGCAGGCAGGGGAGGAAAAATAAACAAAAATCACAAAAATCCTCTCTGCCACTGTTCCAGGTGCTGCTCCTGGATTGGCAGGTGCCCATTGGAGCCCTCGAGGGTTACGCCTGCAGATATGAGAACATGCAGTGGTGCTGGGGAAGTTTCAGAGCAGATCCTGCTCTTCCCTCCAGCCCGAGGGGCATGAGTACCCAACAGGGCACGGGGCATGGGCCAAAGCACACCTGGACGCTGAGCACATCCTCATCCCTGTAATCCACCACAAAAATCTGGGAACATCCTCCCTCTGACTGCTGCTGCTTTGGGAACAACAACAACAAAAAAGCCTGCATAAAACCAGAATTAATTTTGCAACTTTTAATGGACGATGATCTTGTTCCCGTAAAAAAATAAACAAGTAGCAAAAGCAGCACCCAAGCAGCTCCCAGGTGCCTGTGGCAGCCGTTTGCCTTGGCCTCCTGCCTGCCCAGCTCTGCTCCCCGGATCGCGGGATGACCTCCACCACGGCAATCCCGCCGGTTATTTGCCTGCTCAGGAGATACCATTAAAGGTGTGATGGGATTGTCCTGTGCTAGCAACCTCTGACAGGTTGCAACCCTAAAGATAAACAGATTCTTTATAGCAAATAAGGAGTAAATGCAAAGCTGGGCAGTGAGCAGGGCAGGCGATCCTCCCCTGCCCAAACACAGCAGCCTGGGGACACGCCACGAGCACCTCCAGCTCGAGGGGCGCGTTCTGCTCAGGGCACAAAACAAACACCCCCAGGCACAGATAGCAGGATGTCTGTTCCCAGTCAGGCTTTCTGTCAAGCTTAACTGGCACATGAAAGCTCCAGGCATTTATTCAAATGATAAAAGCAAAGCCAGCACAGAGAGAGTGAGGTTTCTCGTGGGGATTAGCAACAAACTCCCAGGTAAGCAAAGGAATGGCCTCAGCTGAGCTGCTCCACGACGCTGTTTATCCAAGTAATGCTTGGGTTTGGTGTCCTGAGCAGCAAGGCCTCACCTGGGAACTCAGATCCACCTGGGACAACTGTGCAGGTGCCCAGCAAAGTGAGACCTTCCTGTGCCCCTATCCCTATACACAGTGCCAGCTATTTCCTTAGGGATTGTGAGAAAATAAAACCCAAACCAATCTTCCTCCCTTCAAACTCCCACTCCTGCCTTCCTGAGCCACTCAGGAGATGGAAGGTCTGATCCCTCAGGGCTGGGCTGTTTGAAGTGTGAAACATCACCCCATCCTGCACCAGGCTCTGAGGGAAGGGCTGGCATGTGGATCAGCCACACAAGGAGCACCTGGGGATGCAGCTGTGTTATCACTTTGTGATGGTGCCCCTCCTTTGGAGATCGCTGATCCCACTCTTCCTCAGGAGCTGTTGTGGAGAAGTGACCTGACCTTGCCACAAGGGAATCTGGAGTCCCCTCCCTCCCCACCACCCCCAGAGCCTCTCCCACCCAGGGGCTCGACAGGTGGTTTCATAACCTCGAAATGCACCAAACTGGGTCTCGTTCCACAGCAATTTGGACTAAATTAGGGCTGGAGCTGGGTTTAAGGGTGTTGTGCCTGAGTGTCGGGAAACACTCTGGGGATGGAGTGAACCAGGTACATTTAACTACAAGGTGACAGAAGTTTTGCAGCTTCAATAAAACTCTCAACAGCTACAGAGCTTTTTTTTTTTTTCTGTGTTAATTTAATCATACAAATATTCATTTATACATTAAGGAAAAAGCTTCCTTTATTTTCACCCCCAATGTGCTATCATAGGAGTTCTCCCAGACTCAGAGAGGCAACACACCATCCCGTGCTACACATGCACTGCCCCGGCGAGCACAGACAGGCTGGGAACCACCCACGCACTCACACACGGAAAAAATTAAACACAACAGAAACCCAGACGTGGGACAGCGTGCATTTCCCACCCACACCACTGCTCTCCGACTGCACGGCTCTGCCCCAGCTCCCAAACCTCGGCAGGATTCGAATCCAGCACTCCTGAAGTGTGGGCAGAAATTCCCACTCTCTCACCCCTTCCCATGGCACTGCCACTTTGGGGCCAGTCCCAGGAACATCTTGCTCCAGTGTGCCAAGGCTGGGAGGTGACACTACTTGAACTGTGTTAGTGACAGGGTCCAAGTGGCTCTTGCTTACCACGGGTACCCACGTAGAGGCCATCAGAGATATTCTACATTACCCTTTTCCTTATGGGAGCTGATGCAAACTGCAGTGGCATAAGGTCACCTGGGCAGAACTTTACCAAATTCATCTCAACCTCCCCATTAAAAGCTGGACACCTGAAGCATGAGCAATCTGAAGGCCAGCTGCATCACGAAGCTCCAAGAAATCGGGAGATAAAACCACCTTTGGCCTCAGTGAAAGTTTTTACTTGAAAAACACAGATAGAGCAACCCTTGTTTTAGACATTTTTCCAGTGCTACAGCAGGGGCCATAACCCTGGCCCCAAAGGGCCAGGGCTCCATGGATCCCTCAGCTGCCTGGGCAGAGCAGGATGTGAGCAGCAAGAGCTGCAGATCACAGTCCTGCCTTTCCTCACATCCTGGAATGTGCAACCCTTGTCACCAGGACACCACGGACTGCAAACGCGTGTGCCCTCGGAGTGGGAAAACACATGGCTACTTGGGGTGCATGCAGGCTTTGATTTTTCAAGACAAGGGAAATAAATTCAGCCTTAGGAGGAGCACAGGAACGTGAGTGTGGCAGCCAGGGGACACGGGAGGAGCACACGTGCCTGGGAGCAGAAAGCCAGCATGAGGATATCCGAGTGCAAGGGTCTCCCAGGTGCCTCTGCTGACACCAGGCAAAGGTCACAGCACCAGCTCTAACTCCATACTCAGACCTTGATTTCCTCAGCCTTCCACTACACAGCTCACACAAGGAGCTAATAAAGATAAGGAATCACCTCTCACTCGGACCAAGAGCTGTCTCCAGGGGTTCAGTGTCCTTGGAAGGGGAGCAGCAGCACTGCAGGTGTGACGTTCATTTCCTGAGAGGGGCTCTTGAGCCACCTGTGAGGAAAGGAGGGTGTGAGCAAAGATTCCACCTGCTCACACCACACTGTGGGGCTGCAGATCACCTCCAGATCAATCCTCAGATCAAATGCTCAGAACTAATCCAAGGCAAAAAGTTGTTACAGCACAAGAACCAAACCTTCCAAGAAGCAGCATCTTCAGCAGATTGACTCCAATCCCAACACTCCCTCACATCCAAGGCACAGCCAGGTGCAAGTGTCAGGCAGTTCAAATCCTGTGGTGCCACTTCTGTGCAGGCAGTTTCTGATCTAATACTTGTTTCTCCCAGCTAACAGATTTCTGAAGGGAGATTTCAGCTAATGGTGATCTGTAACAACTGAACCTCTGAAATATGAACAAAATCCATTGCCCAATCCTTCCTCTGTTGGACACAAGGAACTCCCACTGGCCCCACGAGGTCCATCCATATGCACCCAGGTACCAGTCCTTGATAGCTGCAACAAAAGATTCCCCTATTCAAAACCAGCCACAAAAACAAAAGCAGCCAAGAGCAGCGAGGGTAAAGCCATGCAGTGTGCAGCTCTGACACAGGGAAAAGCCTTCACTGGGAAGATCTGGAAGAAGGTAAAGGGAGCTTTGCATATTCCTGTATCTTTGGCAGATGGCTGGTCCAGCCGGGTTCGTTTGGGCAGGATGGTGCTGCTGGGCCCACTCCCCCGTTTGTGGGGATGGCACTTCAGAATAAATTCACCACAGTGCCTGAGACCAAGCTGCATCCCCTCACACTGCACTTCCCAGTCCAGACTGGGAGGAAAACACGCTGGAGGAACAGCAGAGGAGCACAAATATTTTACAATGCCTCCCCTAACATGAGCCCTGAGAGCCCATTCAGAGCCTCAGGGCAGCCCCAAGCCCAGACGACAAAGGCAGAAGAGGAGGTGACAGTGGGACACAGCTGGTGGTGCCAACTCCTGCTCTGTGCTCCAGAACACATGGATCAGCCTCTAAGCTACACCTCAGCACAAGAGAAACAAATGCAAACTGATGCTCTGAAAGAGAGAGGGGAGACTCCAAATGAAAAGGACAGGATGTCTGAAGCTTTGCAACTACCAGCAGGTGAATTACAGCTACAGAGATTCCCCTTGGCACACAGCTCCAGGCACAGCTACTGCACATAAGAATGAACAAAAAGGGATTTTAAACTGCTAACCACACAGGACAGCTCAGGAACTTGAATAAATCAGCTTCTTATTAACATGGGTGTGTATTTGTGTACTTCATGTACAAGGGGGAAGGGAGATGAGCCCTCCATGTTATTCCAGAAGTCCCAGAGACTCCCTCTCCAACTCTGGTATCGAGACCTGTCCATAGCGTGGTTCCCAATGACACGCAGGACAACTTAAAAGCAACACCCAAACCAAAAGGAAAAGAGGAAATAAAAGATTAAAAAGTTGGTAACTAAAACCAGCAGATGCTGTTAAAAACACAGTGCTGGGTGCAGACCCAACCTGGCATTTAAAAAGCCTGACAGAAGCAGTCCCTGCACAAACCCCAGCGGGTGCTGAGCCAGTCCTGTTCGGCAGCAAACCAGGACATTCTGGGAAAATGCACGCTGTCCCTTAGGAAAAAAAAACCAACAAAAAAAAGAGAACAAGAAACAAACAAATTAAACATTTGCTCAAACTACAACCGCTCTGTAGGCAAAATATTCGTTTTTAAAGATGGCTTTTAAATTTTCATTTTTAAACTTCTTTTTAAGCTACCTAATTACGTGTGAAGATGATTTCTAAAAACCCATAGTGTTGGTGTCTCTTCTTCCTCATAGCATTTACACCACTCTGAAATCCAGCAGTCACACATGCATACTCAGGTTTTGGATTTTCCTCTGGAAACAGCTAGTCTTAAGTTACTGGGCTTTTGTTTTTTCTTCTTTTCCAGAACACGGAGGCAGAGAAGGGGGGTCCACGCTGTGTCTGTCTGCCACGTGAATCCCCCTCCCTTCCCCCAAAAGTCAGCTTTTTCTTAAATTCTCCTCTTGTCGATACCCGTTTTGTGTTTTTGTGTTTTAAGACTGTCCGAAGTGATAAGGACCGTGGAAACCCTGAAAGAAAGTTGGAGATATAATCAATTTTCAACAGGCAAGAAACAAAACACTCTGTACTCAGCTCCAAAGAGTGCCCAGCCCAGCCCAGGGCTTCCCACCAACCCCACTGTGGCTCCAAGGACACTCCTAAACCACACGTTCCAGGGTTGGTTTCCCCAGAGAGGGCAGATGCCACCACTTACCTCTGTCAGATGATTTTAGGCCAAGGCCACAAAATAACTTGTGTTTTCTACACCAGAATTCCCTTTAGATGCTACAACGCCTGCAGGCCCAGCCCCTGCAGCCTCTCCAGTCTGTCCCAGAGACATGGGGCTGTAACTGAGTAAGAGGCTATGCCAGAAAAAAACTTAAGAGAAAAAAATCCATGTTCCCACAAGTGCCATGTGTGCCTTCTCAAGGTGACAATACACATTTACCTCCAGTGAA
Source organism: Nicator chloris (assembly GCA_013400495.1). NCBI lineage: Eukaryota > Metazoa > Chordata > Aves > Passeriformes > Pycnonotidae > Nicator > Nicator chloris. The sequence goes on from WAAE01007842.1 coordinate 233,633, forward strand.
ATCAACCAGAGCGTTTACCAAAACCCCCAAAATGCTCCCTACAGAATCCATTTCCCTCCTTTACATCCTGAAGTGAGTCACCTAAATGTCAGATCTAGTCACAGGTCTCAAATTAACAGGAACGCCTTTTGTAACTTCTATTGTCTGGATCAGTTATCCGGGGTTTCATCAGGAAGCAGAAGAAAGACCAACAGGCAGCAAGGGATGCCCCAGCTCACAGGGAGATGAAGTTTGTCAGTGATGAAGGTACAACCCCCACACAAACCCAGACACACACTGAGGTCAGGAGGGAGATGAGGGACAAAAACTTCTTGTATGTCATGGCAGAGTTGCAAGACCATTATGCAAATGTTTCTAAACACAGTCCAGCTCTTCCCAGAGCACACTGGGTAAGGCAGTGAGAGCCCAAACCATTCCTGTTCCAGCTGAACAGGAAGCTCTAACTTCAGTTTTCACCACTCTGCCTTTAACAGGGCAAATTTCCTAGGAAATACCATTTCCTGCGTGTTCCACAACTTCAAAACCCCCTCACTGCAGGAGCCAGGACCATGGAATCACAAGTAGGAACACAGATTGTGTAAAGAATCAATGTCACTGGCAAACCTCAGGCTGGAGAGCTCTGCTGCAGATCTGACTGGGAAGGAAGTGCCATGAACAGTCTGTTATCTTGTTACAGCTGGAGAGAAAAAGTTCATTCTTGGGAATATAATCAAGTGGTAAACACAAGCAAATGGCAAAATGAAGCAGCTCTCAGAATCCAGCCAAGAGGAGGATCAGCAGACAATTAACCAGGACATCTCCTGAACTGTGTGGGAAGTATGAAAGACTGGGAACGTGGAAATTGCTGTTTGCAGACAGAAATACATGCAAGTGATGAAAAAACAAACACGCTTCTACACCAGGAATATGCTGCAGTGCCAGTTTGTAAAGCTTTTCAAAAGAGAACAGCCAGCAGACTCCAGCATGACAGTTCACCTTAGGAAGGAGATGCTCCCATCAAAATCCAGAGACTGAGAAATCCAACATTTCCAAGGGGGAAGGGAAGAAGCAGGAGAGAAACATTAAGATGGTGTGAGCAGGTGCAGAAAAAAAAGGACACAGAGGAAAAGCAACGTATAAACAGAATCCCAAGCAGTCTCACCTCACAGGGATTAAGCTATTGTACTTAGCACTCTGCAGAAGGAAAACAGGATTTGCTGCCGATTACCTGCACAGACACATTTGCCAGAATTTGCTTCATCTTTGACCAACCTGCACACAAGGCTTTAAGGCACTGCCTGGTGAGCTCAGGATGGGTTTAACCATCCCCTGCTCCTCTGCTGGGGCACCCAGGGGTCCCTTACCCTGTGTCACCTCACAGGGCATGCCAGAGGCAAAACTTGCTTGCTTTAATTTGTGGGTTCCACAAGCATCCCCCCCTGGTGTAAGGAACTGCCAGTCACCCTCAGTCTGACATCAGAGTGGCTCATTTGTGCTTTTGGGTGCACAGACCCTGTGAAGTCACCGTGAGCTGGTTTGCAGGGAAACCCTCTGGATCTCAACGTACTGGTTTCTGGAGCATCTCATTTAAAGCTACGCAATTATGCAAACCGTGTCAGTTAAACGCAGAATTTAGCTCAGCACAAGAGATTCCTCAGCATGTACAGCTCTGCACCACCTGCCACCCTGCACTGAACACCTGACACCCTGGAATGAGCTCTGCTGGCAATGCCAGGGCAGTCCCATAATCCATGACCATGGTCAGCTCCTCCCAATGTAAGGAATTTCACCATGGAAAAGCCCCAAATCTTTCCTTTTGGTATTGCCACTCTTCACTGCATTTCACCAACCTGAGATTCATTACTGGACATGAGAACTTGGCAAAATTGAACCCCAGTTGTATCTTTAAGCTGAGTGAGAGCTGCTTCAGTGCAGACCCTGTGCAGGTGACTCCACCTCCCCTGTCCCATTACATTTAGTCACCATGCATAATGTAAGGGTTTGATACCAGAAAACCTCAGTTACTGCTGCAATGAAAATATCAAAACCCTGTATGATATTTTCAAGCCTAATTATCCCCTCTATGCAACATTTTACATCACAAACAATTCTGCAGACAATTGCAGTTTTTCCGAGTTGCTTCAATGGAAGGATTATTCCCACTATTTTTGGTGCATTCCCGTCTATCCTCCAAGTGGGATCACTGTCTGTATGAAAAGCTCAGCTGCAGCTTTGCAAATTCACTTTCAGTTCTTCCAGAATGTGAGGCAGAAGTAACTGCTCGCTTGCTGGTGGGAGCCCTGGTTCCTCACACAGACCAGTGTGTGACAACACAGGATCGTGATTTTCCAAGCAAAGACTCTGCATGACAACTTCTGGTATAAATTATCACTTGACTTGTGCCTCTAGAAGGGAAGTGAGAGGTTTTGCGAAGTTAAAACCCTTTGTGAATACTGAGCTCTGTAAACCGAGGTACCTGTGCTGGGAACAAAGCGAGGATTAAGTGAATCTTTCATAAACCATCACACACGGGCTTTCAGACAGCTCTTTATTTCACCTCTGTGACTGAGTCACCACCAATGCAGGTACACTTCCAGGGACAGGAGGTGGATGCACAGCTGCACAGCAATACAGAAGTCTCCCAGCAGACACTGACAGTGGCCCCAGCCCACGCTGCCAGCCCCCATCCCCTCAGGCCGCTCCTACCCCACGCTGCTTCAACCTCGCTTACGTAAACTGAGCACAAACAGAGAACAAAGCATCCACCACTTGTGTTTTATTCCATGCATGCTGTGCAAACATGGTGTGGCTGGGAGACCACCAGGAAGTCCAGGACCTTCTGAGAGCAGGCACTGGCAGGGCTGGGTCAGGTGCCCATGGGTGAGGAGGTGGCAGGGCTCAGGTACCTGATTGAGTTCCCATGCACAATGCTCTGATGTGCTGCCAGGCCAGGATAAACAACAGGCAACTCTGCGGGGCTGCAATGGAGCAAAGTTGGGCTAAAATCAGATTATCTGGCACTTCCCACATGTTCGGAATGACATGGATTTCAGGGATGAGCTGACATGTAGCACCCAAACCACCAATCTCTCACTAGAGAGGCAAACCAGCTCATGCCAGCCCAGCCCAGGCTGCAGTGCTGTGGGAGCTCCATGCCCAACATTCTCCCACTGTGTCTAAATGGATGTAACCACACGGTGACCAGCCCAGTGTGAAGCCCAGACAGCAGGATGGAAAGAGCTTCTCTCCTCCATGGCTGCAAACATTTTTGGGGCATCATCCTCATGCATATAGTTTGATGCCCAGTTTCCAGTAAAAGTATTTCTGTCTAAAGTTTATAGAGGTACTCCAAAAATCTGCAAATTGGAGGCCCTGGTTTGGGAGAAGCATGGTTCTAGAAGCAGCAACAACACTGAAGCTCAGAGAGGGGAAGCCAGTTAAATGCTCCAAGGACACAGGGTTGGTTTCCCCTACGTACAGAAAGCTGCCAAGTAGCTCAGCTCCACACAGAACAGAGGGAGATGGGGAGCATAATAAACACAGCAGGAAAAAAGGAGTTCAGATTTTAAAGTTGTGAACTCCAAATATGTTTCTATTTCACTGGGCTTTGAAGAGCAGCACAAGCAATGACCAGGACAGCCAGGCACCATTTGCTTTGGTGCGGATGATGCCCAGTGCCCTGTCTGGGCAAATCTTTGCAGAATCACAACCTCCAGGTGCAGTTTTCTGCATGACATAGAGAGAAGTGATTCCCCAATTCATCTGGGCAGCATGTTTAGATACAGATCTATGGATTTTATACAGAGATGGTAAGTACAATCTAAGTGTCAGGATATGGCTATTCATTTCTGATCTTCCCAACCATGGAAACATTTCTTTCCTCAGTTAAGCAATTAACTCTAATTCCCAGGCACTGTAAGACTGGATCTTGGGCTTTTAATGGAAAAGTCAGTCACAAGAGAGCAGCAGTGACCGTGTAGGGTTGCTATGAGACAGGAGTAAACAGGAGGAAGCTGTATCAACCTCAGATCTCTGAAGAATCCAGAGAAAGTGACTGCCAGAGAATAAAGTATCCCTGCATGGGGATTTCTGGGCATCCTATCCTGCACTTAGGCACATCTTTACATCTAAGAACATGCAAAAACTCCACTGGGAACATATTTAACAACAACATGCTTCAAGCAAAGCCTGACAGGCCCTGGCCTGCAGCCTCTCTGCAGTGTGTGTGGAAGGTGGCAAGGAGCCCCAGGGAGGTGGGTGGCATAGGAGGAATAAAGGGCATGCAGCTTGTTCCAACCATGTCACAGGTTTCATCTTACCCACTTACAGGGAATTCTGTGTCTGGTTTTGTTTCTCCCTGGGACACCCAAACCACATACTCTGCTGCTGTATAAAAGCATTTTGAATGTTTCCAGGTGTGAAATGCTGCTGTACTTGTCTAAGCCAGCAGCAGATGGCACATCAGCATCACCACAATCCTGACTCCAATGGGGAGTTTTAGAGGACAAGTCACACCTGCTCAGTGCACCAGAGGGAGAACTAATTCCGACAAGGTCTGGCAGTTTCGAGTATGTTTTACACCTGCAGATGCCAGAAACTGCTCGTTTTATCTCAAAGATTTAATGGTCTCACGCACTGCATGACTGGGTGTCCCCAGCGTCTGTCAGCAGAGGAAGCCTCAACAGTCATCTGAGAAATATTTAAGGGCTTATTTGACTTCTAAACACAGGATACAGGCTCTTCTCAACACTTTAACTAAACCTGAACCATCTCCTTCGCTCACCAAATGGCCTGTCAAACACGACTTGGGATTCCCTCCCTTTCCCAGGTACATGAAAGGAGACAAAAATATCAGAGCTCCTGCCCAAGATAAATAAAATCCAGGAATCTTGGAGTCTGTGCCACTGCCTAACCAACTCACTGTGCTCTTCTGTCTGCTCTAGAACCTGAAATAAAGTCTTTGACATCAATATTCAATCACAGGGCAGCAACTCCCAATGCAGTAGTTTTTCTTCTCCTCTGCAGCAGCAGAGTACAGGTCAGATCCCCTGGGGATGTGGAAAAGATGGGCCAGGTAGAGCTTTTCCCAACAGGTACTGGAGCTCCATCTGTTCCTCAGGTAATTCAATACTCCTGACATCATCTCTAATAACCCTTTTTCTGCTCCAGCAGCATCCCCAGCTGGGGACACCACGCACACAAAGGGAAAAAACCAAACAAATCTGCATCTTCTTTTCCCAGAGGCCAGGCCAGGGAATGGGGAGAATGTTCACCTGGCCATTTCAAACCAGATCAGGTGTCTGGGATACCCAACTCCCTTAAACTTGCTTACTACAGAACCAGTATTGTACCAATATGAATACTGGGTCAGCGGCAGAAAAATTCCTGCCCTGGGCAGGATGGGCAAGGCTGGAACAGGACTCAGATCTTCAGACCTACCAGCACAGCCTCCAAAGGATAAAATAATTTGTCTTAGTATGCCACAAACGAAAAGAACTGCAGTAGAGAGAAAAAAACCACCCCAAAATCAAGTAGCTTTTCCATATCTCCCATCTCTAACCAAAAAAAGGTTGTCCCTTCTGAAGCCAGCAAACAAAATGTCTGCTTTAATCTCAGATAATCCACCTCAAATCCACCCAAGAATATTCTGTAAATATAAAAAGAAACAAACAACCTCAAAACAAAACAACCAGGAAAAAAGGGAGGAAAGGTCACCTGCCCTGCATTTGGGGTTAGATATAACCACCCCCGTTTCCTCAGAGCACAGAGCTCTGGGTTACCAGCTAGACCAGCTCACTTCAACCTAGTGACACCTCTCAGGTGGTGCTTCACTCTCCTGTTGGCTTCTTTCCCACAGCACAGCTCCTCCTTGCCACAGGCTCTGGTTCCTCACACCCACCTTCTTTGCAGCCAGTCCCAGCCCGGCCCCTCGGGGAGCACCACGACCCCACCACGCAGCCACTAAAGCAGCGACTTTCAGCACTGCCACTTCAGCTGGTGTTTCACTGGCAGGTCATCATTTCCCAAGCCATCCACTCCACTGTTATGAGCAGAGCCTGGCAGCAGGAGCCAGCCCAGAGATTGTGTTTGGGAGCACTAAGGGGGGACAATCAGGCTCACCCCACAAGTGCTGGCCATAAAAAATGCACAGCCCTGGGGAAAAGGTCACTAAAACAAGATCCGCTGGCACAGGACAGGCAGGTCATCCAGGGAGGAACTAAAGTGCTGTAGGTGAACTAACATTAGGGCTTTATTAAGTCATTCAGCAACCAAGTGTTATTGTCCTACACAGCCTGCTCAAAGTACAGTAAAGCATTTTTAAAGGATTTTAAAAATCAAACTAGTTTGACATACGACAGTACACACCTACACATACTGCTGCATTAACAGGTGGATTCTGAATTGTAAATAATCCTGCAATTCATTTTTCACACACAAGCAAATAAAAACAGTCAAAATATCACTCAGACTCATATAGCATCCACCAAGCAAGCTTTTGAGAGAGATTTAAAGTAAAGATAATTTAAAAGTCACCTACAATTATGAACAAGACAAGGACACAGACAGGAACAGTCATTTGATTGACTGTTCCTGCAGGCAGCTGCTGGGATCAAATGGTGAGCTCTTGTAGTCTCCCCACACCAGCTAAAAAGAAGTTATCTGGCTAATCCAAAGTTTGAGGGTGTGGTTATTTGTTCTCTGTCCAAAATTATGTCAAACTCAGGACACATCTAGAGAGATATTTTGACTTATTTGCACACACAACCGGAGCAGGCTCCGGCTACTTGTGGTTACAGCACCCAAACAAGGTTATATCAATTTTAAGAAGGATTTGAAGCAAAAACAAAAAGGTGGATCTGGTAGAGTCTATCAGAGGCAAAAAATATTTTAATATAACATGAGGAGTTGGCAGAGTCAGACAGTCAAATTCAGAACCTTCCTTAGCAGGTCTGGCAGAAGCAGAAGGAAAGGGCTTTGCAGTTTGGAAGGAAGAGCAATTACACACCTGCCAGGCTCCTCCCCTACCCATTCTCCTGCTCGCCCAGGGCACCTACCTTACTGTACGTCACTACCGACAAGTTGTTCGAGTGACTGCTGGGGGAGAGATTTACAGAGTTTTGTGACAGTCCATTCTGATCTTGTTCGATTTGGTCAGGAGCAGGCCCCCATGTGTTTTTGCTGATTGTGCCTAGCTCGGAACCCCCAGGGTCTTTTAGGTTGTTTTCATCTGGTTGCCTGTTCTTCTGTGGAGAGGCGAATGGGTTAAAGTTTCCTTCTACCTTGCGATGCGGCTGCGTGTTGAACTCTGTTTCAAAGGATGACAGCTGCTGTGTGACACCCAGAAGTCCTCCAACTTCCACGCTGAGGATCACCCAGATGACATCTGTGGAAAGATACATATTTGGGTTGTCACTTGATGGGAATTTATGAAGAGGATCAGAAGGAGCAAATGAGTTCCATCCTTTACACTAGCAAGAAAAAGACAAATTGCTTAAAGCACATTTTTACCAAGCCTCAGCAGTACTAGTTCCGGTGCCCCCAGTTTAACAGGGCTGGGATCAGCAGTTTGAATTTTAGGAGCCAAATGAGGACAGTGGGATTTTACCTCAGTAGCACATGACTTGCTTAGGGGAACTCCACACCCTGCCAGGCCCAGGACCCCCAGTACACACCACTAATCCCCCTGTGCACAACCCCCCTCACTGGATACTGTACATACCCCCCTACTGACTGCTGCATACACACAGCACTGATCCTTGTCCACTCACCTCCACTGACCCCTGCACACACACACACCGATCCTTGTACACACACATACCACTGACCACCCTGAACACACACACACCACTGACCCCACTGTACACACCCACACTCACCAGCGATCCCCCCCTCACCCGCTATACAGGGCTCTAGAGCAGCCCCGCAGCGCCCTCTGCCGCTCTTTCACGGCCTTGCGGCCCCGGTGCCGCCCCGGGCTGGCACCACTGGGCCCCCCACCCCCCGTCCCAAAATAGGGCGAACGTCCGGGCCCCGGGATCGAGGGGCTGGACCTGGGAGCAGCTGCCAGCAAAGCCACCTGCTCGGCTGCAGGGCGAGTCCCTCGGACTCGGAGCTTGGCGGCCAAAGGGGTTGAATCTTCAGGTCATGTTCTGGCAAAAGTGACAACTTCTGGTAATGCAGGGATATCTCCCATTGTCCAGAGCTGGGAACCCTCTGGAAACCCTGGGAAACCCTCGGCTTTGTGAGCACACGGGACCAGCAACACAAACTGGACAGGCTGTCGCACCTGCATGGGGATATCCCTGCCCATCCCTCAGGGACACATTGTGCCCCCTCCAGACACAGAGGAGCTGCATGGCAGTGCCAGTGCTGTCAGCAGCCCCCTCTTTCTGCGCAATGCTATTTTTGCCTCCATGTGCCAACACCTCTCATTCAAACCCTGAAACTTGGGATACTCCCATTTGCCAACAGAGACACAAAGATGTTCTCAAGTGTAAACTAAAGCTGGCAGAAAAGGGAGGGCAGGCTGCACTGAAGGCAGATGTTTGAAGCCCAGGCTGAAGCACCAGGCAAAATAGCCAACTGTGTTCTTTAAACAGAGAAATAGCTCACAGGGGATGCACTAAATCACTGCATTAAACCTTGGGCATTAACTTCTGAAAACATAAAGTTTTCACTACTATTTAATGCTCATATGCAGTTCACAATGTTAAGCAATGGAAAACTGGGAAAGAATCTCAACAAGGACCAACCAGGAAAGAGTCTCCACAAGAGCTGTGCACATCCCTTTGTTTTCCAGAGTTTTATGTAATCTGTAATTTGTTCCAGTGCTTAGAAAACACCGACCAAGACAACAAAGCAGTTCCCTTGATGTTTTCCTCCACTCCGTGTTCTATATTTAGGCCCGAGGCTGGCAGATGTCTGCCCTCCCGCTCCGTTATGGGCCTGTGGTGTCCCTGCTGTCCCCAGTGGGGACATGGGCTGGAAGGGGCTGCTCACCTCCATAGTAGAGTCCCGTAGCAGTGCACATCCGCCACTGTCCCTGATACATTCCGGCGGTGCTGGGGCTGCACATCTGCACGCTGACATCGGCCATCTCCTGTGGCTCCAGGGACCTCACCATCACCATGTTCACGTGGCCAAACTGGTCTCCACCGACATACTTCAGGCAAACCCCTGGGGGCCACGCCTCCGTCCCTGGGATTAGACAGGAGAGGGAATTACTCACAGTGCATCAGGAAAAGCTTTGTCTGTTTGTGTAAGACTGGATGAAACCTGCTTGTTAAAACAGTTGTGCAATTGTTGGATGGTCAAAGGAAACCAAGATACACAGGACACAGCAGCAGTGGATGCTGAGGAAGCCTGGTTTTCAGAGCAGGCGTTAACTGGTGCATTTTGGGACCAGCAGAACAACTCCTATTTGAGAAATCTCTATGTCTTTGTTACACAAAAAAATTTTCAAAGTCACAGTGTAACAGCTTAAACTAAAACCCAAGAAAACAACTTAACCTACACACACCTCCCCTTCCCCAGGGCCAGAGGCAGAGACAAGGGCAGGGCTGTGTCGTGTGCCCCCATTTCTGCCTCCCTCCATGAAGCTCCTGAACCATGCCACATCAAATACCTGTTATTTATACAAAGTGTTGGGAACATGTCCTTTCAGGGATTCATTTCTTTCTAAGCCTGTTAGGAGTCTCAAGAGGAACTCATAGTTTGAGCTGGAACTGAAGTGTCAGCACTATTTCCTAAACTGATTTATTTCTCTCCTTGCATCAACCTGTTTCTCAGGCTTGTGCAAAGGTGGGAAGGGTTGTGAACACAGGATTTATCAGTGGAAATCCATGTTTAGACTGCAGACACTGGGACTGACAGTGTGACCCGGCAATCCGAGAGACAGAAAACAGCTCCTGCGTGCAGGCACCGCTGCCAAAGATAACAAGTGCTGGGGCAGACAGAAAGAAAAAGTGCTTCTGAGACTCATGAACAATCAGTTTAGCACAATTTTCTTTCGCTTCTTCCCCAGTAACGTCACATGACTAAGCCAAGGACTGAGAACACCTCCTGCTCAGCTGAGGCTCTCAGGAATGGCTACAGAAAGCCTGAACCACCATGAAGCCTGGAACTGCTCTGTCTGGTCCGAGGTGAGCGTGCTGGAGGCTGCTCTGACCTCACGTTACCTCAAGGAGCATCCTTTGCAGCAGCTTGCCTGCTAATTTAATCCCTGTGGATACTCCAGTGAAGATACGGCAAGGACTGGTTTTCTTGTCAAATCCTTATTTGTGGAATTCACAACCTCACAGGGAGAGTGGGACGTGCAGGAGTGCAGTGGGATGTTCAGCGTGAGGGATGTACCAGGACAGCTGGAAAGGTGCTGAGAGAGCAGGGCTCTGAAAGAGGAGCTGGGTGTCTGGCTGACCTCAGCCTGGGGCATGGGGCACTTGAGCATGAAGCCTCATCTGCAGAGGTTGGCAGCCCAGCAACATGGTTTAGTTTAAATTATTTATGTGATTTTTATCAGGTTTAATGGCTTTAGGCTTGCAAGGTGCCTAGAACACTGCAACTGATAAGCTTCATAAAATGAAATTACGATTATGTCATTCTATTCCAGTACACTCATCTCTCAGGAGATGATAAATTGCAGAGTGTCCTGCAGAGCCAGCAGCAGCTGGGGGCAGAATGGAGAGAGGAAGCCAGGCTGTTAAATCCTGCTGCTCTTTCAGCAATGGTTCTACTACACAAACTGCTCTTTTGGCAGACAAGGCAGCACCGTCCTGCAGGTACCAGAGCAGGGCATTGTTTTTTACTGACACATATGAGAACCTGACTGAACTGAGCTCACAGCTCACACGCCTCAAACTGACAATCTCTGAGCTCTGCCTGTCACACTCATCAGACCCGCAACGCTCCAGTGACACACGCCTCAGGTATTTTGTGTTCTAGAACTGAAGTCATGTAATCAAGGACTCCTGTAGAGCTGTTAAAAACCTTGGCACTGCTTCAGTTATCTGCCTAACAAGTAGATATTATCTGGAAACACTACAGCCCTTTGATACTATACCTTAATTAAACCAAAGAATGGTTTTCAAATGCTGCAGTCCTCCTCACACTGCACAGTCATAAGCAGCATGTGAAGCTGCACTTCACTAACCCTTAGCAGCGTGGTTGTACCAAGCCCTGGCCTCCAGAACCACTGTTAGGGCATGGAAGGATAGTCTGACAAGCCAGGTTCAAACCACGCACAAGCCAAAACATGTCAGCCTCACCAAGAAATCCTAAATCAAGATGAGCTCCAGTCCCTCATTTTAGAAGGCCCAGGATTTCAGAAGGTGAAACATTCCAAGAACAATGAAACATCCCCTGAACTAGGATGCTAAATTAAGGCTGCATTTGCATCCAGGAAACGGCACATCAGAGGAACAAGGAAGGGTGGAGTCAGAAGGGCCCAAGATAAAAGTGTAGTCATAACACACACAAATTGAGATACTAAGAGTGGAGAAGCAAGACCAATCACACTTACTAGATTTGCAAGAGCTGCATTTGGGACAGTTATAAAAATATTGCCAGTTAACTTTTCACAGTACTGGAGTTCAAGCAAATTCCACGTGTCACCCTTCCATTGTACTTTCAAACAAAAGGAGGCAGAAAAAGTACACTGAAATATTAAATCCTTCCTCTAGAACACATTCTCTATAAATCACTGTTCTTAAACATCCCTTCCTAATGAAATACTCTTAGATTTTTAGTGTGGATATTCAGACCAAGTACTGCAGCTATTCACAAGCAGAAGTACTGAGGGAGCTGTACCTGACTTGTGATGACTCCCAACATCACACCTCGGTGTGGGACTGTTCTCCCTCACAAGTACAAGCAGGTCAATTAAATTCAGATACACGGTTTTAAATGTTTATGCAACATCCTGTCACTGCATTGCTGGAGGACAAGGGATTCCTTCACATCTATGGATCTCATTTTCCTCTCTGACTGCATCCATCAGTTCAAGGATCAGGAATGCACTTTGCCCAGCCTCACTTCCTGGATCCCAGTTACTGCTTTGACTTATTTCAGACTGGAATGTGGTCTCTCCAGCCCTGCATCCCCACAGAACGAGAAAAGGCAATTCTGCCTGAAGTGGACCTGCCACATGACCCTTGTGTCACTGCCTCATTTGTCTACAAGTTTCCTAGAGCTTGTTTGTGTGGTGGCACGAGGAACAAGACCGGTGACCTGACCCAGCCGCACATCCCGCCACAAAATGTTTGTGCCAACCCAAGAAGGGGAACTTGCACAGGCTGGCAGCATCTCAGGGTGGCTCTAGCCCAGGTGAGTGCACACGAGCTTCCTGCCTCAAGCCAGCATCCCTCCCACTGGATGCCAGCACCTGCTGCGTGGGGATTGCTGCAGTCCAAAGGTCTCACCTGTGTTCTGTATCCTCCATGTTTTTGTAAACTGGGTATCAGGAGGGATGGACTCTCCTTCACCTATGGTGACATCTTCCACAAATGACATGGAGGGGACATTGATATTTGGACTCTCGAAATCATAGTAGGCTCCAATGGCAGCTTGTAGATTCCTGGAAAGGAAAAAAGCACATTACAACCTGAAGTATAGGTGGGTCAGGCCCTTTGCACAGATCATATGTCATCCTAAAGAGTTCAGCAAGAATATCCAGACTGTAATAACTCTGCTGCTCATGTGTTTTTTAAAAGCTTTTATCTCTATATGGATTCTCCAAGATAATAGAGCTCAAAATACAGCACTTTTTCTTGCCAGGGACACTGGTTTAGATCACTTTTCTCCTCTGCGTCTATTTTCCCTGGATATCTTGGAATTTACAAGTCTTGGAGACCTCTACTCCAACAGTTCTTTATGAAACTTGCTGAACAGCTCAGGAGACACAGAGAGAAGAGCTATGCCATAGGAGGCAAACACTGGGCAGTTTCTTCACACCAATCTTGTTACCTCAGCTAATTTCAAAATGACCAACCAAACCTCTCCATTTTATTTTGGCACACAAGGTCCAAAAGGACCACAAGAGGAACAAAACACGAACACTCTTCTGATAACTCTCAGGGCCAAAGGGCACCAGGAGCTACAGATAACTCCAGCCTTGCTGTTTTTGAAACATACCATCAGGTAAAAACTGTTTATTCATCAATAAAGTGCCTGTTCAGCTCTGGGTAGTCACAACTCACAGGAGCTTACAAACCACCTGAGTCAAAAGTTCTCACTGAATAAAGATAAATGACAGCGCAAGTCTGTGATGTATTAAGGACATTCAGAAAGCCACAATGGTATTGATTCCTGAGCCACGGTGTAGCTACAACTCATGGTAATTAATGTGAGAAGAGGAACAGTCAGGCAGGAAGAGGATTCATGAGCCTTAGCTCAGTTCCACGATATACTATTAAGTCATTACGTAAGTGTTTGGCAAGTCATGTAATTCCTCTGTTTATACATGTCTGAGAGGTTATGGCCCTGATTTACATGTTGTGAGTGGGTGTTGTGGGAATGGATATGAGTAAAATCTCCCCAAATGCAATGGGCATAACAACTGCTTATTTTATTCATGACTGTAGAAATCTGTGTTGCTTTTTTTGAGCAGAAGAGAAAAAAAAACAAAACAAAATCAAGACTTCACGAACTGGGAACCACCACCTAAACCAAAGCCCTGCAGAAGCTGCTCTGTGTGGGCACAGTGACATATTGAGGGGCTGGATAGTGGTGGGGTGTCATGTGTCCGAGTCAGAGAGCCAAGGTGAAAGCAAGAGAAACATTTGCAGCGTGACCCTGAGCAAGAGCAAACACAGGGCTTTGTGGGGCTGCTTGCCAGCTGGAAAGAGGCTTGAAACAGTGAGTAAAGAAACTGCCTCCTGTTCACTTCCTACAGTGTTCATGGCAAAAACCATTCAAATCAGACATTCTGGGTAAAATCTGAACTGCATGGGAGCAGTGTCACTTTCTCCTCACAGAAAACTCAGGGGACCCAAAGTGCAGCAGCTGACTGGGGCGCAACAGCAGGGGGTAGAGCCCGACTGGGGGCACAGGTAGAGGACCCAAAGAGCCCCATCAGTTTTGCAATCAATCCATCCATCACAGCACCAGCAGCCAGCAGATAATAGCCGTGTGAGTCACAAGAGTTCCTGACATTCTCCCAAGGAGGCACTGGAGGAATGTTCTGCACAACATGGCCACGGGGATCGATCCGCAATTCAGCAACCCCAGCCTCACAGCCAGACCTTTGCCATCTGTGCCGAGCGGACTTTGGTCCAACACAGGAGCCACCGGGTCCCATGCCGTGGCCAGAACTCTGAATTCTAGGGCAGAAACCATTATTCAGCCTGAGGCGTTTTCTACTTAGGAGTGTCAGGGCTCTATTTAATCCCACCAGCTCAGTCAAATGCTGCAGGAAGGGGCCATGTCACATTAGCCAGTAAACAGAGACAAATGCTCAGTTTTACGTCACCAACCGCCTGTTGCTTATACACTGCACAAGATTTACATAACTCACACCAGGGCTGTGCCAAGAGACTCCTGCTCGCTCACCCAGCTAACACCATGAGCTGGAGCTTAGTTTGCACTAGGATTTCTTCCTGTAGTACAGCAATCCAAGGCAAAAGGTATTGTAGGAGATACAAAGACAGCAATGCAGCTCTTTCTCTCCCTAATCCACCACTACATAACTACATTTTCAGACGGACCACAACATCTTGTGAGTGATGGTTCTGGAATCAGTGGTACTGATGTTTTATTGACACTGAGGGGAAAAAAGAAAAGCTCTGAGGGGCGGATTTCTACTGCAACTCTTTGTGAGGCACTCTGGCTGTGTTTGTTTGCTGGGCTGCAAACAGGCCTCAGAAGGTAGTGGGCTATTTGTGCACATAGGCCTGGGGCCAGCACTTCCATCCCGGGGTCATATTTCAGTGCGCTTTGCCATTGGGAAACAACAACACTCCTCTGCAGCATCGAGTTAAAAACTAACTAAAGAACAACGCATGCTGGTAACAGATTTGCCCCATTTGTGATCAAATATTCCCAAACCCACCTCCCCACTCCCACTGTATGATCTGTGTGATGGGGGATGTTTCGGGTGAGCCTTCCTATGTGTTTCCTCTTGGACTTCCCAGTAGAGAGCTAAAAAGAAGCTTCCAGAAACTGAAGAGAAATTCACAGTGGCAAAAGCCAAAGTCAGGATGACAAAGCAAATCTGCCTTGAGCTCACGTTCTTTGACACATACAACCCCAGCAGATAGGGACAGAGTGGCAAGAGCTGTGCTCTGTGCCAGAGGCACCCCCAACTCGCACCTTGGTTGTGTTCTCAGCTTGCACAACCACTGGCTCTGTCCCGAGACAGTGCTCCCCCTCCTCCCTTGCCCCCAAACCCCCAAGATCAGTTGGAGGGCAGCACTCTGGGGAAAATGCCACTTGCAGAGGCGAACTCTGTGCAGTCATGTGATGTGCAGGCAGCTGAGCCCAAGGAGCACACCCTGCATTCGCCCTTCTGCCACAGGCAGAGCATCAGTGCAGCCCACAATCAAATGTGACCCTAATGACAGATGCATTAGGGCAAACACATTCAAGGCCCTGAAATGTCTCTATTTTTAAATACATATTTGGAGGTTTTTTAGGTCTTTACCCTTGTGCCCAGCTGTAACTGTGTAGTCCCAGCTGCAGACACTGCAGGGACAGACACAACAGTCAGCCCTCAGAGGGTCCAGTTATCAACTAAAGGCTTCTGCTCACACATCCCGGCCTGCTTGATTTCACTTCTCAGTGTGACACACCACACTACTTACTACCCTCTGCTCTCTGCCATACCAGATAAATTACTATTATAAACCAAACAACTCTGCAAATCCAGCCAGTGTAATTGACATGATTGAGCTCTCCTAATTACAGGGGTGGCCACGCAGCTCTTTCTTCACAGGGCCCTCCAGGTCTCAGGCCCTTCTTAGGTTCCCAAAATTAAGCAATTTTTCCATTTTTAGAGCAGTCCTGGACCACAGCAGTTTGTAGCACCGCCACACTTACAGAGCAGGTCTGACAGGATCCAAGCCCTAATTCCCAGGAAAAGCCTGCAGTCACAAGTCACCCCAGTCCTCCAGGACTCAGCACCATGCTCAATTTTAGCCCTAAGAACAAGATTCCAGAAAGAGAGGGGAGTAGGAAGCAAATACAGATTGCAGCTCCCCATCATCAACCAAACCCACTCTAACTCTGGGTATCCCACCCCTTCCTCTCCAAGGGCATTCCATAACTCTTGGGTGTCAAGTGCTTTTCCCACACAACACAGTGTGTTCCTTTTCAGATCAATCCTTCTGCTCTGCTGCTTCATTTCAAGCCTCAGGAGCTAAATTACAATAGTCAAGTTAAAACTCTCTCTGCTAACAGCTCCTGTGACATCCCTTAACAACTCTTAAATGATAGCAAAGAGGTGGCTCATCTTGAGCCGTTCTTTGCCTTCCCTGTTTTTTTCCAGACAGCCTTTTGTTATGTTAAATCAATATATTTAGCCATTAATTAATTAAAGTAATTCAGTGTTCAAAATTAAAGGAGACTCTTCCAAATCAGTTCACAAACTCGAGGCCTCCTCACACAACCTCCCTGTCCTGCAAACAGCCAGCAGCAAATGGATAAATGGAAACTGTCTTTTAATTAATTGTATCAGACTTTTTTATGAAACTGAAGACACTGAAGCACCAAGGCTGTTGAGGCCTCAAGCATAGCAGGGCACGGACCCAAGACCCTTCTGCTCCCCAGAATATGGAGAATTCTTTCAGCATAGAGAAGTTCAGTATCTTGGAGGAAAAGCAGTACAAGGAGGCGCTTCGAACATATGAGATGAGGGACATTAGAATTTGAACTAAAAATGTTACAGGAATCTGCAAGCTTTCATATATTGTCAAGTTACTTGATGACAGAGCCAAAGAAAAAGATGTAATTTTTTTAAAGAACAGATTTTTGGGGGGTAAAAATTCAAATCAAATCACATCTTAGGCTCAAAATCCAGCCTGCAAATTTCCCTCTCTCTGGCTCCTGCCCATGCCCACAGCACAGCACCCACCATGGCCTGCTCCTGGGAAACATTGCAGGGCTCTGCTTCTCCTGAGCTGTTGGAGAACACAACAGACAGAATGCTCCCTGCAATGGCACCTTCCATTTGGAATTTCAGACGGGATGCAGCCCTCAAGTTATGCAGAGACAGCCAGCAATACTGCTTAGGTAACGAATGGACTTGGTCATTGTAAGGAAGGTGCCAAGGTCTGCCCCCCACACTCACAGGGTGCAGTGTTTTGTCATGAGCCAAGTAACTCAGGTGACATCTCCTGGAAATATACAATGTAGACACTGGGCAGTGCTAAACAGCACAATAAAGTCTCCCCCACAGAACACGTGATGTAGGACACCCTCGGACTCCTTCTATAACCCCATTCTCCACCTTCACAGACCTCTTACTCGCTCTCCAAATGCAGTCTGTAACCAGGCACCACAGCACCCCATAAGGTGTCTATTGTTAAAAAACAAAAGCCAATAGTGCAGCAGATGGACAGTTTCTCACTTCCAAATAATGGAACTTCTCTATATGATACAGAGGGGAGAGACTAAAAATGCATATGGGAGACATCCAAGTGTGGTAACCCCTTTTGTCTCTTCGCTTCCACAGTCTTAGTTGGATGTTCTTCATCTCAGCTCTTGGGGAACTGGATTGCTGATACTTCAGGCTGGGACACCTCCAACAGCTTCTATCGCTCCTGAAGCAGAAGATGCCTCACTCCAAGCCTTGGAGAAGGCTGAAGGGGGTGGGGGAAGACACAGGCACATCATGCTGCAGGGAAGCACTTCTACCTGGAGCTTTCAATTCAAACGTTCAATAGGGATGACACATGGCAATTAAGTACAAAGTCTTAAGATGCTTTGAAGGGCTGGAATTTTAATGAGTGAGTATCTTTTAGCAGACAATTTCAGAAAGCAACATTTCTGTATCAGTTTTCCTCGTTCTTGACTCCCCTTACACTAAAGTTACACTAAATTCTATGTATGAAGTTGGGAAACTGCCTTAGAAGAAGTCTGATGATGGAAAAGGACCACTGAGGAAGCTGAAAGATTTAAGCTGAATTTACTCAGCTAAAGCTTGTGTATCTTTCCACATGAAGACACAGAAAACCATTTCATTGTCTTAGTTGAAAGCAGCAGTTCCACGTACAAGTGGGGTGTTCTAGGAAGAAGACAGAAACCTGGTGACAGAAGCAATCCTGTGTCTGCAGGGGCAGCACAAGGAGGGAAACTGAGAGCCCACAGGAGAGGCACAGTGTCCTCAGAGCACCAAACCATCAACGGAATTCACTTTCCCTGAGCAGCTTTAACGTGCACAGAAACACCAACAGCAGCTGCGGAAACCTTCCTGAGGTATCTGTACAAGGCTGAACACATCACTTGAGCACAGTGAAACACCTGAGCAGAGTAAAGCACCTGAGCACAACCCCTTGCCCAACAGCAACACCACAATAATGGTGCTACAAGCAGGAGCCCCCAGAACCATCCCCAGCTGCTGAGCCTCCCAAAACAGTTGGTCCCAGCAGCTTTAAGTGGGGGGGTAAAATATCCCGAGAATGTCCCAGCAGGAGCTGCTATTGAAAACAGGCAACAGCTCTTCCCAGTGGAAAGTGATTGAGGGCTGCCAGTACACGGGAGATTCTGTACCTGCCAATTCCTCAGTACAAACTATGTTACCAATCTATAATTGTCTGCAGTAAAGTGAAGGGGGATTAAGCTACAGAAACTGTCTGAGAACAAGTTGGGGCATGTAAGGCAGAGCCCAGCTGGACCAAATAATATTGTACCCAATTCCCAATTCTGCTACAGTTACCTGATTATGCTTTTATGCCACAGGCACCAAATTTTTCAATACTTTGTACCTTGGAGCACAATTACAGTATGTTCCACAGTTATAAATACAATTTCTTTAGAATCTAGATTTCATTCAAAATAATCAGGTCAAACACTTGAGTTGCTCTGCAGAAGAGGTGTGGGTTTGGGGTTTTTTTACACACTAGATAAAAGCTTCTAAGAAAATATTTTTAAATAGTTTAATTCTGTAATGTTGCTATTTTTAGTAGCATTAGGAGACAGCTGTGGACACAGGCAGTAGTCTGGGATGGTTCACAGGCACTAAGAGACGTTCACAGTGTTTCAAGTGAGCCACAACAGACCAAACAGTTTAAAACCTCTTTTCCCTTCCCAACCCAAGGGTGTAAATGAACCTGCATCAGCCGCAATCCACAGAGCCCCCCAGACTGTCCTGACATCCTGGCGACAGCACATCAGCAACCACCAGATCTGTTTCTGGGGTGCCACTTCTGCCTGTGAGGACTGTGGGTTAGAGCAAGATGGACATCAAGTCCAGAGCCTCATCTTCCTTCTTCCCTACTAAAGCTCATCAACACCCCATCAATGTTTTAAGGCAACCCTTCTCACCAGATTTGGCCCAGCTGGTCACCATAAACAAATATTAACCTGAACAGAGTCACACCAAGACACAGATTGCCTGACAAACGTGTACTGAGTCAGAGAAAGAACATAGGACTCTGGTCTCCGTCACCTGATAATGATGACAAGCAAAGGAACAGGAACTCCCACCCACTGCTGTCACTGCCCCATGGATGCTGGGTGAGGAATGAAAATCCACAGGCATCCCCAGGGAAGGATGATTTATTTGCAGAATCAGGCCTCAGTTTCCTGCCTCCTCCATGACACGAAGATTCCCCACCAAAGAGAAGGGGTGTCAAAACTGAGCTCGAGGTCTACACAGAGCAGTGGGGAAGTTTTCCTCACATATGTCAGAACATGGATTCAGTTTGAAGAGCAGCCCAACCATCTGTTCTCAGAGGACACCTGCATGCTGCAGGTGTCTCCAAACACCTGAGGTTAAAAATCAGGAGCAATGCTGGCGTGAGCCACTGTGGGAAACACATCCTGCGTGAGTGAATCCCCTTGACCCAGGTCTGTTCTGTTAAATTCTGAGTGTCCCGATTTCTTACACAAACATACCTCAAGTATTTCTCTCAGTAGCACCAACACTTCATACAAGTCATGGGAAAAGCAATTAAACCCCTATTAGCCAAAACATGTCTTTAGACCCCCAATTAAGTACTATTACTTCAGGGCAATAGAGGTGTTTCACTGGATATAAAGAATTTGAACAGCCCACCCACAGGCATGGAAATGTGAATCTATAAGGCAATTTTATCACAGAACTGCCCCACACTTGACATGAGAGAAAACAAGGTTTTACTGCAGATTTGTGCAGTATTTTCAGAGTTAAACTTATCTTCATGCAAAACATCACACCTTGGGAGTACTAGTTAAACCATAACACAGCTACAAATTCTCCTAAACAGATGAAAAAAGCATGAGGATCTCCAGAAGAAATCTGACAACCTTACAAATAATGACCTTTTTCACCTAAAGCTAGATCCAAAAAGCTTTGTTACAATAATGCTTTTTTCCCCCCACACATAATGGAAACCATCATTACCTGACACATTTCAATTAAATATCACACCTACTGCTCTAATAAAAATTCAGCTTTCTAAACAAGAGCTAAAAAGAGAATGTAAAGAAATATTACATGTAAATTATTGAAATATACATTAGTTCTTCCAAACTGGGAATCTCTGAGCCAGCTACACTAAAATATGGATTTTAAATCCACCACCATTAGCTATTTCAAACTAATTCACCTTCTCATGGAATTAAAGCAGCTCCAAGCCTCTCACCCACAAAGCTGGCACATACTCCAATTGAAAGAAAATCATTCCTTTTTCTTGTCCCAATACAATTTCCACACCAGCTTTAGAAGAATCTAATGACTTCTATGAAGTTCCAGGAGCTCCCTGTAAAGGCAAGCCAAGGCCAAAGGGGTTCAGACCCACTTCTGCCCATCTCACAGATCACTGTGGAGCTGCAGGCAACACGTGGGACTTCACTGCACCACAATAAATCCCTCCCACGAGCCCCCTCCCTGCCACCTGTGGTGAGGCCCAACATCTGGAGTGGAGGGAGCAGAGCCAAGGTAACAGAGGGCGATTTGATCCTCAATGCAAAGGTAGCAAAATGCCCTCCCCGCTCCACTGCCCAGGGTTTCCTCCCAAGGAAGAAACATTTCAGCACCAAATCAGTTCATTTTTGGTTCTGCTTTTTGAACAAAGAAGTTCACTTTTGGTTTTAGGCCGAAAGCGAAAGCTCAGCCTCTCTGTCTGCAGCCTCTCTTAATGGAAAATAAATAACTAAATAGTAAAGCAGGATGGTGTGTGCTGCTGCTGGGGAATGTACAGCCAGGATCTTGGGAATCAGACTTATGCAGCAGCAAGGCAAGAAGTCAGCACAGAAAACAGACAGAACTCTAGGAAAGTGTTTAATAAATACCAGGGAAAGACAAAGGGTTTAACCTGTATTTCCTGCAGATCAAGGAACAGCCTCCAAAACTTTGGATGCATATGTTCAATCCAAAGCACTCTTGCAGCACTTAATAAAGCCAGCTGGCAGTTCCTTAGCACTGCCCAAGCCTGACAGAGGTCTGAAGGGGCACTGGGCATTCCTGGGAACTGGAGAAGTGGACACAGACTTCTAGAGGCTACTTCCAGGTATTCCTCCCGAGTCAGCCACTAATTTTTCCTCCCAGACTGGCCAAACAAGCTATTTAAAAATAATTCCTTTATTCCAGCAGTACTGCTAATTCACTGTAAATCCTCTGACCACAATTACTAATGATGCTGTTGGAAATGATCTTTCAAAGCACATTAAGCTCTGAGTGTTCCCTACAGTACATGAAAGACACAAAGTGGGGAAGGAACTGCGGGTCTGGAGATGACAGTTATTCACAAAGAGCAGCTTTCACACCTGAGAACGAGGTTCTAGTGAAACTATTTATGTCTTTGTTAATTAACACACACATGGGACATTGGTACAGAGAACCCGGAATACCCAATACGAGCACTTCTGTCACCCCACCATGAGCTCCCTCACCATTTCCTGCAGGTGAACATCAATTCTGGTGCAGAAGGAAGGGATGATCCCTGAAAGAACATGCCATGCCTCTAACACTTGGAAAAGTGATCTGACACTGTTATCAAGACAAATTACTTGCAGGACATGCTGGTGCCAGAAGGTTCTGACCCTAACCCCAGGCCACACAGGGCAAACCTGGTAGGGAACCTGAATCACCTGGGCAGTGTGGATTGCACAGGGCCCCTCAATGACACGGGAAAGGCGCTTCCAGAACAGGAACACGTGTCCTGATTGTCCCTGCTGAGGGACAGCAGGGTTAGTGCAGGGTCAGCCCAGCATGGCCAACGACCCTGCGGCCGTTCAGGAAGGGGTGGGAGCTGGGCAGTGGAACAGGCACAGGGCAGAGCCGGCAACTGGGCACACCAGCATGAGGAACAGCACCAAGCTGGGGGAGAAGCAGTCTCTGCCAGGCTGAGAACAGGCACTCACACAAGCTCCAAGCCCCCTCAGAACAGTCCCAGCCCATGTTTGTTAGCACACACATCTCACCACCCCAACAGCCACATGTCCATCCAGCCACAAAACTTATCAATTAGTACTTCAGAAAAAATGTGAAAACCGATGTTTTTAGAACCAAACTATTGGAGTTGGAAAATTAAGGCTATTTTAACCACTTCAGATCTTTTTCAATTGAAACTAACATTTGAAAAAGCCCTTGGTTCTGAGGCTGGATTTTGGATTTTGTTATTTCAAACAAGAATTCAGTATTCCTGAATGAAAAAGAGCTGCTTCAGAACAAACCAGGAACACTTTGGCTACACAGAGCATTTTCAGGAGTTACTTTCAGGTTCAGCTCTGTTCTCTGCTCTCCCCAGGAACCTCATGGAACCCCCAGGATTACAGTGCAGTGTCAGTTTTAGTCATATTACCAACACATGGATGAGGTGGGAAAGCATCTTCTGCTGGGAACCAACCGTTTCTTCCAAGCAAACTCCTGACTCCTCGAGACCTTCTTTCACATCGTGTCAGCTTACAAAACACAAGGAATTACTTGCTATTTCCCTACTCCTTCTGCAAATGCTTATTTGCCGTTAGAATTCATTACAGAGCTGCAGGAGAAAGGAAAAGCAAAACCAAGAAGCCAACAAAGTTGTCTTATCACTGTTTATAAGCTCAACAATTCCACACAAGTTTTCTCCCAACTGTTGATATCCTGACCTCCCCTTGCATTTCAGTTTTCTAAGTCAAGGTTTCCGGGTTTGATGTTCTACCTCTAAGCAGAGCTTACCTAAGTGATCTCTGTTCACCGTGTCTGAAACACGCAGCACTTGTTTGCTTTCCTGCAGCCCCTACCCTGCAGAGCTTAGGTCAACACACTTTGGAGATGGACTGAGAGGTGTAAGGGCTCAAAATGAGCCAAATCCCCCGACTCACAGAGCAGCTGCTCCACAACATCCTTTTTACAGTTCCTGGGCTCACTGCACCAAACCACTCCTAGTTGCTGTTTTTCACCCTTGTACTGAATATCTCCCCTGTTTTTCTCGAGCTACAGCTTCCCTGATAACCCATGCCTACTTTTTCCTTGGGCAGTGACACAGAGCCTTTATCAAGACAAACACACACCCGAGAGTCAGAAGACTTAGAGAGATCCTCAGTCCACAGGCAGAAGCTGAGTTTTCCCCAAACTGCCCGGTAACTCTCACACGTGCACCGCGGCCGCTTCCAGGGTCCCACAGCGCCTTTCTGCCACGATTTCCCTTTCTCTCAAGCTGCCCCAAAGTCGGGGCGCCACAGCCCGTCCCCGAACGCAGTCCCTGCCCGCGGCTCACACGCCCCGTGTATCTGTTCGCCACTCCAACACCTCCGTGACTCTTGGACCGGCGAACCCGCAAACCCGCACCCGGGCTGGGGCCGAGAGTCAGCCCCGTTCGCCCTGGCCCCGTCCCGCTCCCTCACCGCCATGGGAGCCGCCACCGGCCCCGCGCCGCCCGCCGTGCCCGGGCAGGGGACAGAGGGCCCAGCACAAACACCGCCCGTTCCCCCCGCCCCGGCGGGGCCCGGGGCCCTGGGGCGACCGGGCCGGGGGGGGCGCCGGGCCCGCGGCCCCTCGGCCCC